>VWZK01015001.1:2400-19033 GCA_013396935.1 Baryphthengus martii | reverse complement strand
CAGCTGGATCTTCACGCCTCTTCTTTCACCGAAGCCTTTTAGATTTATTTGGTGGAGCACCAATAAGATAAGATCTGGGATTTGCAAATCCCTGTGGCGAGACGCTACTTTGCAAGAGTGCCTCTTAGTCTTCCTGGACTCTTTGATCTGCTTCTGGTAGAAGTGTCTTTGCTTCTTCTTTATTCACGCGCATTTCTAAAGGCACAGGTTTTACAGGCAACTCCGCAAACATTGGTTCTTTTTCTGCCCCAGACAAGTGTCCTTTGTCACAGCCACGTAGCGTTGTCACCACCCAAACCAACCTCTCGGTTTTAGCAGGGCTTCAAGAGCTGGGAAGGATGGAAAGAACACGTGTAGTGGACACTCCAGCGAATCCCTGGTGCTTGTCCAGGGGCTGGATGCTGCCGGTGAGAACATCGACTCCAGCTGGATCAGTTCACAGGGACAGCAAAGTCTTAGTGTTGAGGCAGAGTAAAGTTAGAGGATTTCACCCCAAACCCTCCACACACGCTTCATACGGTGTCGGCAAAACCACCTTAGGCCCTTAAAAATTCTCAACCCTCCTCTTCCTCTCTCGAGTCTTTCACGACAGCACGATGCCGTTGCCGGCGTCGCAGACCGGCCTCCCGCTTCTCGGGCTTCACAACCCCAGTCCCGCGGCCTCGGCCTGTTTCCTACGCCGAGCAGCAACCGCTGGCCTCCCAAACCCTGCCGCTCACCCCCACGTCTTCCGTCAGCCTCCAGCGTCTTCACAAGGGTGCAGCCAAAACCAGAATTAGTTGGGAGGTTGCAGGAACTAGGATATAAAGAGGATCCTTCTACATTTGAGTCTTTGGCGAATTTATCTCGAAAGGAAACAACTTCATGGAGTTCCTTCGGGCTTCTCCTGGACAAACACCTCGCTACCGCTCTCTTGTGCGCCCTGGGGCGCTGCTCTTCAGCAATGGGATGGCTTGAGTGCAACGCCTCGTTCCGATCCTGCAGAGCTGCCTTCGGGGCCTCCTCAGGAGACATCCCTGCTGTTGAGGTGGCTTTGGAACGAGCCTTCTCTCACCTCCCTTCAGACCCTGCAAAGCTCCTGTCTCAGTAGAGATCCCTCCTCTTTTCTGCTGGCTGGAGACACCAGCCTGGCAGGAGACACCCCCATGCCAGCGACGGGGCCGGGTGAGTTGAATCCACCCTGGAAACCCCACCGTGTGACGAGACCAGGCACCACGGGAAGAGCTCCCTTAGCAAGTGGCCGTGTTTGTGGGGCTGATCGGGGTCTGCTGTCCCTCACACCATCCACTCACCACCCTCCCTGACTTGCAGCTGGGCGCCCAGCAAGGTGAGGACTCAGCCTGGCCTGTGAGGAGCAGCTGGACCAAGAAAATCCATCCATGGGCAACAGAGCAGAGGTGCCCCAGCTCCTCCCGCCGCCCTCAGGCCAGACAGATGGGGACATATTTCTGCTGGTAGGAGCAAACCCTTTCATCCCCTCCAAGGCCTTTTCCCAGGTCTTTGGGTCCTGATTTCCACGTTCTGGGGAGTGTGGGCCTTTCCTCGCCCTGGTGCACGAGTGATCCTGAGGAACATGGAACGTGGTTCTAAGAGTTCAAGATGGGATTTGGTTTCATCTTGGACTCAATAGTCTTAAAGGTCTTTTCCAGTCTAGGCAGCGGAGGCAGAATTGGCCTTACCTGGGGAGGTGGTGAACTGGGATGAACTGGGCTGAACTGGGGTGCTTCATCTCTTCCCTCTAGCGGTTATTTGAATACGTGCTTTTTCCAGCACCCACCAAGTCCTTCCCACTTTCCAGCAGTTCCCCAAAAGCGCTTTTCTCTGAGGCCCAAGCTCAGAGGGATGACGGTGAAACAAGAAATAACCCCGGCCTATAACCAACTCCCGGCAGCAGAAGACCCACAGACTTGCTCTCCTCCTCTCCAGGGGGCAGCAGGTGGGTATTGAGAGCTCCTGACCCCTCTGAATATCTTTTTTTCCTGTCGAGTTTTTGGAGAATTTGCTCATTTTGGTGTTTAGAAGCTGGGCTGAACGTGTGGAACGAGCACGGAGTGTGAATGTGACCTTTGTTCTCTCGCAGGGACGTTGCCGGGGAGACGAGGACGCAAATGGAATTTTCTGACCGTTTCTTAAAAGGATTTCGTAGAGGAATCGTGGATGTTGCAGAGTGGGAAAGGGGATCGATTGGGTTGTTTTACTCTAGAAAAAACAGATTCTCTCCTGTACCAGCTGAACAACCCCCTGATACGTGTTCTGCCTTCACAGTCACAGTAGGATGGAGAGAGACGAACCAGAAACGCATACGGAGAAGTGTCAACGAGTCCTTGGAGTGGAACCTGAACTGTTCAGGTGAGCTGCCCAGTGTATAGATTCCCAGTTTGTGTTTCACAGAATCACAGCATCATAGACTCCTGGAACGGTCTGGGTGGGAAGGGTGCCTTCAAAGCTCCTCTTGTCCATCTGCAGGGAGCAGGGACATCTCCAACCGGAGCAGGTTGCTCAGAGCCCCATCCAACCTCCCCTGGGATGGTGCCAGGGATGGGGCAGCGACCACATCTCAAGGCAACCTGGGCCAGCCTCTCACCGCCTTCAGCAGCAACAATTTTCCTTCTTTCTGGTCTAAATCTCCCTCTTTTAGTTCAAACCCATCCCCCCTTGTCCTGTCCCACCAGGCCCTGCTCCAAAGTCCAGCCCCAGCTTTCTCCTACTCCCTGAAAGGCCCCCAGAAGGTCTCCCTGGAGCTTTCCGCAGGCTGCACAAGCCCAACTTGAAGAACAATTTTATTGTTGATTTTTTCATCTTTTTTTTTTTTCTAGAACATCAGCGTACGAACGTTAAAATGGAACCCAGCTCTGGAAACACGTGGCTTCGGATTAGATAGGCGGGAGTTTGATGCTGTGCCTGCTGGAAAGTGCACTTTATGAGCAAGTGAAGCTTTGCAGGGACAGGCCACTCGCTCCGGGGCAAGCCCATGGAACGGATCCTTCCCATGGGAGTTCTTTAGGAACAGCTTCTTCCCCAACAATCAGCAGCAAGGCCAAGCAGCGCTGAACAAGGCAAATGATCCTTGAAAGACTGGTGACCTTGGCCATGAAGCTGCTGGTCCACGGGGATCAGCCAGGCCCTTGTGAAAGGGGAAGGAGTTGGGAAAATGAGCTGTAGATCCCGGTTCCGAGAGATTCACTCGGCTGCCTCGGAATGAGAAGGAAGTGGAGCTTCTGCGGCTCACCCCGATGGAAGGTGAAATTTAGAGAGAGTGGACAAAGTCCCAGCTGATCTGATTCATCTGCATAAAAGGGGAGGGGAGAAAGAGGGAGAAAAAGCAAAAATGACAGAAAGAGAAAAAAAAAAAAGCCCAGCTCCAGACCCCAGTTACATCCAGATATCAGAGGTACAGTCTCCACCGGGGTAACGAATCTCATGAGCTAGGACGGGCCCGTCAGGCTCCTTCCCAAAATCCACTAGGAAGTTTTTATTCACTTTCAATCCACCTCTGTCGGTATCCACATCGATCTGCAGCATAACAGAGCCTTCCCTGGAAAAGGGACGAGAAAACAGGCATTGGGAAAAGGATTCCTATTTGCTGCTCTTTTCTTCCACATTTAGGTAGGATTTGCTATAAAATGGGAAGATCCCCAGATTCCAAATGGGCCTTTGCAGGTCTCAGGAGTGAGTTCAGTGGCCTCAGTGAAACCTGCAGCTTCAAATGAGCGAGGAAGGAGTAAAAATGAATAGCTGCTCTTAGTTGTAAAGGAACAGAGCAGCTGTGCTGTGCCCTCCTGTGGCCATCCCGAAGATCATCTCCTTTCTTTCATTCCAAGAACTAGAGCTGACACCCTCAAAGGCAGCCTGGATGTCCTACGGACTCCAGGAGGCTCCATCCCGCTCCCTGGTTTCCTCCCGCTCTCACCCCGCTCCGACCAAATCCTCATTTCAACCAAGAGCACGCGCAGAGCCCGGCTTTTGTGTGCTTGTGGTGCAGGGACAGAGGGTGAACGCCCAAGTTGCCCAGGTTGTGTAGAAATATCACTGGTTTCAGTCTCCCTGCCGGGAATTTTGCTCTGTGGAGCTGGCACGCGCGCGGAAAGAGAGAAATCTCGCAGGGGGGCTCGGCCAGTCATCCCAGTTTTCTTACTTGATAAGATCTGGGTAGAACTGCTTGTCCCAGCCACTGTAGAGAGAGGTGGTGATGTACAACCTCTTCCCATCCAAGCTAAGCTGAAGCATCTGAGGTCCACCTGGAACCTTCCTGCCCTAAAATGAGAGAGAACGAGGCGCTAGAAGACAAGGCGCTAGAAGACAAGGCGCCGAGGAGGTCGAGCGAAAGAAATGCGACGGCAGGGAGAAACAAAACGACCCGGCACGGAAATCTTCGGCATGAGCATCGACTTGGAGAGAGAAAAAACCCCTCAGTTTTCATTGGGACTCTTCTTTCTTACTAACGGGGAACCTCGAGGAGATCTCAGGCGAGTTCCATGGAATTCACAGACCTAGTCAGGTAGGGAAGGAAAGGATGAGATACTTGGGTGGAAGCATCAAAACTGAAGAGGTGGGAGGCCCAACAGAGCTGCAGGGAAGAAGGTCTCTGTCGTGCAGCTGGGTGATGATCTGCTCTAGGAACAGAGGGAGTGTTTGCAACTTCCCCAGGCCACTTTTGGTGGCCAACAGCTCTTAGCTGGGACCACATTCAGTTCTTGCACATCTTGAGACTTCCCATAGGTTGCTGCCTTGACAGTGATGATATTCACGCACGTTGATAACGACCAAAGACAATTAACGCTCTTTCATTTTCTCATCACGATGCCAGGTGCCACTGAACCCTTTACACACCCCCAGCACTGGAGAAGGAGCTGGTTTAGTGGGTGCTTCAGCCATCAGCGGTTGAAAGATGGATAGGTGGACCTCCCCACCCCATATACTGGGCACTGGAGAGGCTGCACCTCATTTATGGGGGCAGTTTTGGGGCCACTCANCTCAGTGGTGCCCTAGCAGGGCTGGGACAAGGTACAGCCCAGCTGAGGGACAGCTGGACGCTTGCCCGAGGTGCCGGGACGTTTGCAAACGGATCACAACCAGCCCTGACAACGTGTGGGGCAGGAAAACTTACTTGGATCACAAAAGGCTCTGGCTGAAACTGCAGCTCCTTGTCCTCCACGACAGTCACAGGCCCACCTTTGGTGATGCTGCCTCCCAGAAACACCTGTAGCGAGGGATTGGGGGAGAAGCAGCGTCGCCCACCAAAGGAACATCAAAACAGAAGAACGACAAGGGTCAAGCAAAAGTAAATTGACATTTTTTCTTCTGAAAAAAAAAAGAAGGAAATGAGGCACCTGTACGTGGCAGCTTTCCTGCTGCTGCCTCACCTGTCCCACCAGCTTGGGCCTGCGGGTGTCGGAGATGTCGTACTGGCGGATGTCTCCGTGCAGCCAGTTGCTGAAGTAGAGGAACCTGTCGTCCAGCGAGATGAGGATGTCGGTGATCAGACCTTTAAGAAAATATTCAAGAGCAAAGTCAGGAAACGGAGAGGGCGAGCGACAATCAAGACCGCGAGCGTATTGTCTCCCAAAATCCCGGTCACAGCAAAGCCTCAGAAAGAGGCATGAAGATAAGGGTTGAAGAAACACAATCAACCTTTGGAAGCCCAAGTGCCTACTCAAAGGAGGTGCAGGCTCTGCCAGCACTCCTGGGGCTATTCCTTACGCTGGAAGACTCCAACTCCAAGGATTTTTCTTGAGAAGCGCTGAGCCTTGTGGGAGAAGGAGCCTAGCTCATGTGGTTCCACATGGTTCATGTGGTCACTCACAAACAGACCATGAGTAGTTTAGGAGGGAAGCCTTGGCCGTTTCAGGGTGATGTGGCAAAAAGCTCCACTGCAGCAGGGACCTGAGGAGGACAACGCCCCAACCCCTCTCCCAAAGACGCTCGCACTAACCCGGCATGTCAGGGAGGAGCCATCCTTGCACCTTCTTGCTGGGTACTTCGATCACCTTCTCTGCTGCCCAGTCTCCTTTCTGCAGAAGGCACAGGAGAGAAGAGAGGGGGATTATCACCCTTGGGGTTGCCCAGGAGGGCTCAGCTTTGCTTGCCCTGGGCAGGGGTGATACGCTCGCTGCAAACGAGCGTTACGGGGCGGGGGGAGGATGCAACCGTACTGCCAGCGACCGTTCGCGACCACGCTGGGCACCAACACCTCAAAGGGATTGCTGGGACTAAAGACTGCTCATCTTATACACCTTTGGTGTCCTGTCTCCAGCTCACCCTGTAAAATGGCAATAGCTCTCCTCCCCTGCTTCTGACCTCAGAGCTTCCCCTCCCTCCTCCACCTGCAGCTCCAAATCCTGGCTGGGCGGCGGGCAGCGCACAGCCACGCTGCTGACACAGTTTGCGTCCAGCTGACACATGTAGTGACCAGAAAGCGACCTGTTGAGTGAGCGCTGCAGCCCCTTCCTCACAGAATCACAAAATTACACAATCGTTCGGGTTGGGAGAGCCCTCGGAGCTCCTGGAGTCCCAGCGCTGCCCCAGCCCTGCCAGGGCACCGCTGAGCCCTGTCCCTCAGCACCACAGCTCCAGGCCTTGGAAACCCCTCCAGGGAGCAGGGGGACTCCAGCCCTGCCCTGAGCAGCCTGGCACAGGCCTGGACAACCCTGGAGGGCAACAAATTGTTCCTCAGCTCCAACCTCAACCTTCTCTGGAGCAACCTGAGGCTGATTCCTCTCGTCCCATCCCTTGGGAGAAGAGCCCTCGATCCCAACTTCCCCCCAGCCTCCTGAATTTCAGGGAGTTGTAGAGAGCCAGAAGGTCTCCCCGGAGCCTCCTTCTCTCCAGGCTGACCAAGCCCAGCTCCCTCAGCCGCTCCTCACCACACTCCTGCTCCAGTCCCTTCCCCAGCTCCGTTGCCCCTCTCCGGCCCCGCTCCAGCCCCTCCAGCTCCTTCTGGGAGTGAAAGGCCCAAAACTGCCCCCAGGATTTGAGGGGCGGTCTCCCCAGCGCCCAGTATAGGGGGTGAGGTCCATTAGACTGGAATTAGGAGCCATAATTTTTTTTTTAATCTGCATTCTACCGGTTCCTAAGTGATGGGTGGATTTCTGAAACAACCAGGTTTGAGCTCCTATGTCCACCACGGCTTTAATCACCCACCTCTGCCTTGTAGAACCGATGCACTGCACTGTTCAGAGCGCACCCAACAAACCCTTCGGCAGCAGCCGGGTCATGGAGGAACCGAATTTCCAAAGGGACGGAGCCCTTCCCAAGGTCGATGGCCTGGAGGAAGGTGCGTGTGCTCCAGTCCCACACGTTGATGTGGCGGCCGTAATGCCCTAGTGGATCAGGTCAGGGGAAAAAAAATCAAAAAAAAAAAAGCCCAGAAGAGATTATTTTAACAAAGAAACGCTTTTCATTTGTAGAGTTTCACCAGGTTCTCCCTCTCACCTCTCTCTACATCAGCTGGGTCAAACCCATTGGCCAAGGCTTTTGGGGTTCCCCACTCGGTGCTCATCAGGACGTTGTGGCGAGGCTGGTACCAAAAGTCATAACCCAAGGAGGGGACCTTTTCCCCGCTCTCCCAATTTCCTTTCACCTCAAAGGTCTCTCCGTCCAGTAAAATAAAGCCACCTGATACAAAAAACAAAAAGGATTGTTTAAAGACATTCGCACCCATGTGAATTTAAATCCTCGTTAAATAAGAGAAAGGATGTATTAATATTTCAACGCTTAAATTTTCGAAATACGCTGTAGAACGCAACCCTACGCTTAAGGAAAAAGCTGGGATTCCGGTGGTTTTGCTTTTAAGGACTAAAGCAAAGGAAAACTGGATTTTTAAAGAACTTTATCACATGGCAATGCATTTTTGAAGCTTCAGTTTGCTCTATTTTTCCCTCAAGTCATGCCAATAACTCCATCAGTCCTCCTAGAGTACATTACAATTAAGGGGTATCTTGGAGGAGATCCTGGAGGAGTCACCTCTGTTTTCCTTTGCTTGCCAACAGATTCTGTAGGTAATATGTGTCTATAATACGCATTTAATTTCTTCACTGGAAGGGTTGCCAAGCACTGGAACAGGCTGCCCAGGGGAGTGGTTGAATCACCACCCCTGGACAACGTTTAAATTTCATGCAGATGTGGCTTTGAGGGACGTGGTTTAGCAGTGGGCTTGGTAGAGTCAGGTTAACGGTTGGACTCGATGATCTTGAGGGTCTTCTCCAACGGGAATGATTCTATGATTCTGTGGAAGGACATTGTTGCCCATGAGCCAGAAGAGAAAAGCCCCGTGAAAAGGAGCAGGGTTCACCACTTATCATCTGCAGTATCACAGAATCCCAGAGTGTTAGGGGTTGGAAGGGACCTCTGGAGATCCTCAAGTCCAGGAGCACCCAGGGCAGGCCCCACAGCAACAGATCCAGGGGGGGCTGGAAAGGCTCCAGAGAAGGAGACTCCACCAGCTCTCTGGGCAGCCTGGGCCAGGCTCCGGCACCCTCCCACCAAAGAACTTTCTCCTCCTGGGCAGCTGGAACCTCCTGGCTTCCAGCTTGTCCCCGGTATTCCTTGTCCTATCCCACAGCAAAGAGCCCGGCCCCTTCCCCTTGACACCTAGCCCTGGGATATTTCTGGCCAGGGATCAGATCCCCTCTCGGGCTTCTCTTCTCCAGACTCAACAGCCCCAGGGCTCTCAGCCTTTCCTCCCAGCAGAGATGTTCCAGGCCCTCCCTCATCCTCGCAGCCTCCCTCAGCCTCTCTCCAGCAGATCCCTGTCTCTCTTGAACTGGGGAGCCCCAAACTGGCTCCAGGATTCCAGGGGTGGTCTCCCCAGGACAGAGCAGAGGGGCAGCAGAACCTCCTGAGACCTGCTGGACACACTTTTCTCGATGCCCCCCCAGGAGCCCATGGGCCTCTTGGCCACCAGGGCCCGTTGCTGTCCCAGGGAGAACTTCCCATCCACTGGGACTCCAAGATCTTTCTCCGCTTCCCAGCAGGATGATCCCTCATCTCTCCTGGTTCCTGGGGTTATCCCTCCCCAGCTGCAGGATCTCCACTTGTCCTTAGTGAACCCCCTGAGGTTCCCTTTTCCCAGCTCTCCAGCCTGTCCAGCTCCCGTTGGATGGCAGCTCAGCTCCGGTGTCTCAGCCGCCCCTCCCCACTCCGGATCATCAGGACCTCACTGAGGGTCCCTCCATCCCCTCATCTAGGTCATTGATGAAGACACGGAACAAAACTGGCCCCAGTGCTGCTCCCTGGGGAACCCCACTGGCCACAGGCCTCCGACTGGACCCTGTGCCGCTGATCCCGATCCTTGGAGCTCTGGGGCTGAGCCGTTTTTCAATCCACCTCACAGCCCAATCCTCTATCCCACCTTTCCTGAGTTTTCCTACGAGGATGTTGTGGGAGACAGGATCAAAAGCCTTCCTGAAGCCAAGGTCTATGACACCCACTGCTCTCCCTTCATCAACCCATTTGCTCAGGTATCTCTCCTCAGGTACTTCTCTTTAGATGGCAGGTGGTTTCCACCTGAAGAGGTACCAGAACTTACACGTGAGAATCCTTCAAAAGTTTTAAACAGGAAAAGCAACCTGGGATAGTTGAGCTTGAAAGGCTCAGTTTTCATTAGGCAGTGAGACAAAGGGGATTTAGGTTGGCAACAGAATCTTTCATGCCCACGTCACAAACCTTGAGTAGATACAGAATCAGGGAATCATGGAACGGTTTGGGTTGGAAGGGACCTTTAAAGATCATGGAATCCAACCCCACTACAGGGAGCGGCGCCATCTGCAACTCCAGCAGGTTGCTCAGAGCCCCATCAAGCCTGACCGTGAATGTCTCCAGGGATGGGGCATCAACCACCTCCCTGGAGAGCCTGTTCCAATGTTCCACCACCCTCAGAGTAAAGAACTTCTTCCTCGTGTCCATCCAGACGACGTTCCACAGCAATTCTTCCTCTCTCCAGGCTGATGGGGCCCCAGTGAAACGTGAACGGGTTCCTCACTCGTATCATAACCGCTGGAGTCGATTTAGTGCTACAGGAGAAAGTCTGAGACACGGCAGCTGAGCTCACGGAGGTGGAGGTTCCTCCACATCAGCTCCACACGGTTCACCTGGTGGCTGAAGAACCGCTGGACCAGTTGCGTGCACGAAAGACCTGTAAGCCCTTCAAAATTCTTTTAGCTCTGCAGCCTCATGACGTTCTCATACCCCAGCTACTTTTCCAGCGTAACGAAGGGGATCGATACCTTTTCCATTGCCAGAGGGGTCTCCCAAACAGCTGATTAAGATGTCACCGCTGCCCAGACAGTGCGAGGTGTGAGGATTTGCCACGTTCCCCTTCCAGAACAACTCCACCGGCTCCACAACCTAACGTGAGTAGACACATAGTCACAGTCACCTTCACTGGGAGCACTCGGAATATCGACTCCACCCCTAAGAGTTCAGGTTTCAGAGAGTGAGGAAGGAGCAGGAATGGCACACGGGGGGGAATAACTTCTTTTACTATTCTTTTGCTATTTTTTTTGAGTACCTGCCACCTCCTGCTTTCTGCCCTGCCCACTAATACAGCACCATCCAAGACTTTTATTCATCCCTTCCAGAAATACAAACAGCAAGAGCTGAATGGTTAGAACCAGTCTAACTCATGCACCAGCGAGACACTGACATCTGCCTTTCACANCCAGGGGGAGAATTCCATCCCTGCTCCTGCCAGCCACACTATTCCCGATCCAAGCCACGATGCCGTTGCCCTTCTGTGCCCCCCGGGCACCCTGCTGGCTCGTGTCCATCCGGTTGTCACCCAGCACCCCCAGGTCCCCCTCTGCCGGGCCGCCCTCCAGCCCCTCCTCCCCGGGGCCGTGGTGCTGCCGGGGGTTGTTGTGGCCAAAGTGTCGGCCCCGGCCCTTGTGAAACCTCCTACGCTGGCATCGACCCATCGACCCAGCCTGTCCGGGTGTCTCCTCAGCGTCTTCCCACCCAACTCGGTGTCATCCGCCAGTTTCCTAACGGGAGACTCGACCCCCTCCTCCGGCTCGTCAGTAAAGCTGTGAAACAGAAGTGGGCCCAGCGCTGGTCCCTGGGGGACACCGCTGGTCGCCGGCCACCGACTGGCCGCGGCACCGCTCACAACCGCTCTCTGTGCCCGGCCACCCGGCCCGTTTGTAACCCAGTGCTGGACGCTCCTGGCCAAGCCGTGGGCTGCCGGTTTCTCCAGGAGGATGCTGGAGGAGACGGTGTCCAAGGCTTTGCTGAGGTCTAGGTAAACTAGACTAGTTTTAATTAGTATCAGAAACACCACCGGTGCAATATTCAGGCATCAGCTCTCCCTGGAGTAGCAGCAGTTGAGAGAGGAGGAAAAAAATAAATAAAAAAAATCTTTGAGGCTTGCCAGAGACTCAGTTTGGAACGAACTTCACTGTGCCCAAAGAGACCTTTGGGGGTTTTATTCCCCTGCATTGAGAGTTAAAGGCTGGCAAGGTTCTCCAGGACTCCAAGAGGATTTGCAGGCAGGTGGGGTGGGACAAAAGACCACTTCAAAGTCTCCTTCCATTCCACACGACGAGCCATCTGCACAATACGGCTTTGAGAAGTAAATTTGGCTCTGCCAAACCTGGAACTTCGCACTAAAGTTGCTGGAGGATTCCCCTGACCGAGTGTGGGCGCTGACAGCGGATGTCTTCCTATCGAAAGCTCATCCTCTGGGCTTTACAGCCAGCAAAGAGAGAAACAAACACTCTGAGAACACAATTCCTTTACCCTCAAAGAGTTTTCTAAACTAGGTTAGACAAACCTGACTCCAGCAATGCCTGGGTTGGTCGTTTTGGGGTTTTTTTTGGCTGACTGTAAAGAGAATCTGACCAGTTAGACACAGAAAAGTGTTAAGTCTGTATCTGAACTTGTAGCTGTGCCAGTATCTGCATCTCGGCCAAAGGAATCCTACTGCAGTGGAACTTTGATTGTGGGAAAATTTTGATAGTTTCCATGAACAAGAGACTTAAAAAACTGCTCATTTCCCCATATTAAAACATTTTCTTAATTTTTTTCTTAAAAAAAAATAAAAATCTATGTATCACACATTCACGAGCCAAGGATTACAAGGCGAGGAGGAGGCGGCCCTTACAGAAAAGATCCGGTTTTGCTCGGTGCAGACCCAGTCAAACTCAAACCCATCTCCAAAAAACACACATTCTGCACCTGCTCAGCTGAATGTGTCACCGAGGAGTCTGCTTCGGGACCTCGCAGTCAAAACCAGCGAGGCAGCGAGCAACTCCTTTGACCAAAATTCATCTGGCAGAGGCAGGTCGAACGCTGGAGCTTCCTAATTTTTCAGTCTTTGACACCAAATTAATTTGGAGTTCGAGGGCAAGATTTTTCTCTGCAGTTCATCACTAAATTGGAGGAGTTTCAAAACTCCCCCAAGCTCCTAATGCTTGGCTGAAGCTTCCGTAACGGGTTCTCCTACTCAGGTTTGAAGTTGGACTCCATAAAAAAAAAAATCGTTATCCCCTCGGTCAAAATCTAAGGAAAAATAAAACAAACGAGCAGCTTTAAGTCACCAAAATGTACCTTATGGATTTTAGGAGCTCGCAAATCCGTCCCCACATCCACCACGTAAACGCGAGACGAGATCAGGCTTGGCAGAATCAGCCGATTTCTCTTCTTGGTGGCATCTCCAAAGCAGCTGCTGCAGGCGTTCCAGCCGGAGTGATGGAGCTCGTCCTTCAGATTCGGCATCGGCAGCCGATGGATCACCTGCAAAAGCAGGGACAGGCTTCAGCCTGGGATAGTTTTCCCCTCAGGTGAAGAAAAGGGTCTTTCTGGCAAAGCCTAAATTAATAAAGAGCAGAAGGAAAGGGCTCTTTGCTGTTCAGGAAGCAGATTCCGCCCGAGGTCCGCGGAGCTGGGAAGCAGCCGGACGTGCTGATCGCGTAGAGTTTCTTAAATGTTTGATGCTATTTGATTAATCCCCATCTTTAACAGGCTATCAAATTAAGGAGACATCTAATAATGAAATGGGGCAAAAAAAACCAAACCCATCACTTGTCCATGTGCTGCAAAGTCTCTGGGTTTATAAGTCACCCAATTGCAGCCGGGCTGGACGTAGAAAACTGACACATTCCTTTGCTCTCTTGCTTCTGATTTTCACTTTTCTACTTTATAACTAAGAAAATTTGGCAGATTACAGCTAAATTTTGTCAAAGTTTTCAATTTTTTTCCTCCACAATAAACCCCTAAGGAGAAGTTATCAGAAAAGAAACCAAAAAAAGAAGAAATTCTGAAAATCTTTGCTGCTAAAACTGTAGCAAACCGACAGGTTCCTTTGCTCTCTTGCTNACGTACACGATCTCCTCCCGGGGACCTTTCAAGGCAGAGAGCTTGTTGAGGCATCAATAGAAACCATTTTTTTTTTCTTTACCAAAAAAGCTGTGGTTCACTTGAAGAGAATCTCCTCTGGATTTCAGCTCTTTGACTGTAACTCCTGATTCTTCCCGGCAAGCTCAACGTCAGCGTCGCCGTTCTACGGTGAAACACCAGTAGCAAATAGTTTGAGCAGCCAGGAGCGGCAGGAGAAAGTGCTGATTCAGTTGTGGGGCCTTCCCACGTCCTTCTCCTCCTCATGTAAGAGGGGATGTGATTATTTTCCTGCAAAAGGACAGTACTGGAGGCCACCTTCTCACCTGTGAGGCCACCTTCCCGCCCGTGAGGCCACCTTCCCGCCCGTGAGGCCACGTCAAGCCTTCCCCAGCTACTCCAGCAATGACTCCCAGCTGCCAGGGCTCAGCTCTCACTCTACCTTGGCCTACTTAGTAGTATCTCCAACATGGAGGCTTTTAAAAATCCATCGAAGGGTTCAAGGCGAAGTTCTGGACACCATGAGAAGCTACAGCGAAACGCCTCAGGGGCCTTAGGGAGGTTCAGAACGGAAGAGGACTTGGGTACAGCTACGAGTGGCTGAGAAGCTCACAACGAACTCTGCCCCACAGTCCGTTCTCATCTCCCTGTTTATGAGAGAGTCTGAGGGCGGCCTGTCAAGATCTGCATCCAAAAATACCCATTAAACCTTTTTTTTTTTTTTAAGGTTAGACCCTTGCTCCCTATATTCCTGAAGCAAAGCTCAGCACAGAAAACCCGCAGCTTGTCGAGCGTCACACGAGCCAGCAGGGAGCCCAGGTGGCCAAGAGAGCCACCAGCATCCCGGCCTAGATCAGGAATGAGGTGGCCAACAGGAGTAAGGAAGCCATTGTGCCTTTGTTCTTGGCACTGGTGAGACCGCGTCCAGGTTTGGGCACCGCGGGATACGAAGGACACTGAGGTGTTGGAGCGGGTACAGGGAAGGGCAACGGAGCTGGGGAAGGGTTTGGAGAACGTGTCTCATGAGGAGAGGCTGAGGGAGCTGGGATTGTTTAGTCTGGAGAAGAGGAGGCTGAGGGGAGACCTTCTTGCTCTCTACAGCTCTCTGAAGGGAGGTTGGAGTGAGGTGGGGTTGGCCTCTTCTCCAGGAACTAACAATAGGACAAGAGGTCTCAACTGGACCAGGGAAGGTTTAGATCGGACATCAGGAAGAATTTCTTCCCTGAAAAAGCGGTCAGGCCTTGGAACAGCCTGCCCAGGGAAGTGGTGGAGTCCCCATCCCTGGAGGTGTTCCAAGGGCCATTGGATAGGGCACTTGAGGGCACGGTCTGGTGCTCACGGAGCCACTGAGTGGTAGGTTGGACTTGATGATCCTAGAGGTCTTTTCCAACCTTAATTATCCTAGGATTCTATCTTAGAGCCACGGAAACGTCTAAACCCAGACCCACTTTGTCCCGGCGAACTTGAGGTAACGGAGTTCGCAGGATTTGCTCAGAGTTGGGCGTAAAAGGAAATAAAATCTCTCCTGATAACTCATGAGCCACTCTGGAAGGTGTCTACCCAACCTTCCCTTAATTTGAAAACAATTCCTTCCCTGATGGTCTGGATTTAGCAGCTACAGCACTTGCCTTTCATGGCATCCAGAGGAGTTGCATATCCTGGACCGCATCCTCCGCATTTGGCTGATTGGAGACAAAAAAAACAAACAAACAAACAAAATCAGATGTTATTTTCACCTCCAAATTATTTTAAAGGAAATCTCCAAAGGGCCCTTGGCCCTTTGGACACATCTCAGAGCCAATTTTCACGCGGCCCAGCGCCGGCGAGCCTCGCTCGCGCCCGGCAGCGCCGAGGTCACTTGGATTTCGGAAAATACCCCGAATCTGACACTTGAAAATAATTGGGAAATCTGGGCCTTTGCTTCAAGGCGTTCAGCCTCACGGTTTTAAAGCACATTCGTCTACGACAAGGGCCTGGGATTTAAGCAAATTGTGGTAAATGTTTTACAGAGAGCTGCTGAATCACTGCCAGGCCAGGGAAGGGACTGGAGGGAAAGTCTTATGAGGGAGGTCTTATGAGCTGAGGGAGCTGAGGGGGTGCTCAGCCTGGAGAAGAGGAGACTCAGGGGGGACCTTCTCACTCCCTACAACTCCCTGAAGGGAGGGTGTAGTCAGGTGGGGGTCAGGCTCTTCTCCCAGGCAACCGGTGCCAGGAGGAGAGGGCCCGGCCTGGAGCTGCGCCGGGGGAGGTTTAGGTTGGATATCGGGAAGCCCTTCCTGATGGAAAGGGGGATTCAACATGGAATGGGCTGCCCAGGGGAGCGGTGGAGTCGCCATCCCTGGAGGGGTTGAAGGAAAGCTCGGCCATGGCGCTTAGTGCCGTGGTCTGGGTGGTGTTGGGGTGTTGGGTCCTAGGCTGGACTTTATGATCTCAGAGGTCTAGTCCAGCCTTAACAGGGATATGATTCTATCTCCTAAATTTCACTTTTAATGAAAAACTTCTGAGAGTGGCTTTTTTTAAAAAAAAAAAAAACCAAAACAAACCACCCCAACCAAACCAATCCATTTATAGCCACCTAATCCACGTGTTAGGAGTTTCGAAGTGAAACACAAAGCCCCCGAGGAAGCCAAAACACCAGCAAACTACGCTCAGCTTCACTGGAGTCACCAGGAGTCGGATAAGGAGGTTTATAGATTTACAACAACGAGTAACGGCACAGTAAAAAAAATATCCCACCTGACAAAGTGCAGTTTCATAGCGAATTCAGCCCCTGCTACAACAAAAGGGGACGGTTTGGATGGAACGGCGTGAAATAAAGGGAAGGAGCGGGGGAATTCTTTTTATTGGTGCTGTTTTACAGCTGCAAAGTCCTTCAGGCCGCTTTAAGACAAGGTGTAAAGGCGGCCAAGACTCTTTCTAGAGGGAGTGCAGGAGAAATGTGGCAATAAATGAGCCACCTCAGTCGATTATTTAAAGTCAGGTGGAAGAGATCTGGGCCCAGCTGGGATTTTTGCAGAGGGTGAGTAAACAGCAAGTTCTCTGTGCAGGGGATAAACCCCGAACAGGTGAAAAAATGAAGGCAGGAGAATCAGTTTTACGGCGGGATTGTGCCAAAGGCTTGAAATAAACACCAAACTGGGACCAAAAGGAGCGTATCAGCTCTGCTAGACGCACAGCAAGAGCCAGAGCTTCCAGAACAATGGAGACAGAACAACAGACAGGCTGGAGAGCTGGGAAAAGGGAACCTCAGGAAGTTCACTAAGGACAAGTGGAGATCCTGCAGCTGGGGAGGGATAACCCCAGG
>VWZK01015000.1:0-15997 GCA_013396935.1 Baryphthengus martii | reverse complement strand
GGGGGTGGCACCAGAGGATCTCTGGAGGGTCCTTCCCACCCCCACCATGCTGGGATTGTATGAAAGTGGAAAATAGCAAAAAATGAATTGAGGCAGAACAACAGAAAGGGAATGATATGGATTGACTAGAGATAGGAGGAAGAAAAAGCCAGGGGAAACTAGCCTGCATTTTGTGTTTGGATAGTGATACGTATTTTTAGTCTGCGTTTTAATCTTTTGTGGCAGCCATAATTATGCAAAATAGCAATCTGCATGTGAAATAGCTTGGAAAAGCAGCAGCACTGGTTTACAGACTTTCAGAGAACACATACCCTGTGTCATAAATTATGACATCTTTCAGCACGGTAGCTGTCATCATCAGTCTGTGTGGAAACGCGGTGATTAAGATTTAGCAAGAGCCTGCGTAATTTTTGCAGCGCTTCTGTGGCATTGCTCTTGTTCAGACAGGGTGATTTTTGAAATGAATAGCTGACACTTGATGATATCCTGAAATCAATAAGCTGAAACATCAGCCAGGAGGAACAGAGGACTGGAAAAAAAATAATTGCTTTGCTCTGTAGTGGGTTGCAATCATCGCCATGTCCTCTCTTAAAGAATGTGTTCTGCTCCATGTCGTCTCTCCTAGCAGCAGACTGAGGTGTAAATGAAACTGGCACCCTAAAAGGCTTTGAAGTTGAAAATAGTTTGATGAAAATCATCAGCTGTAGCTGTTGAGGGAGCAGCTTGACTAAGAGCAAGCTATAGATTGCTGCTGTCATAGTATCTTCCCTCTAACATTTGTTGATTTATTTGTTGTTTCACAAAGGAATCATTGCGGGTTTCTCATTGGATGTTACTTAAAAACACAATATATTGGCCTGGTAATTCCAGAAGAAATAAACCAAAACTTTACTGTCCTAAAGTGCTTAACCCCATGACACCTGCTGGGAATGAAATTGGCTGGGGTATTTCCCTGAATACCAAAATTAAAAAGGTCTTGAAAGTAGCTGTAGCTCTTTACAGTGAGGAGACTCAATTTTAAGCAGGACAAATCCCCAAGCCCAATTTAGTGCCAAAAGCTGGATTAGAATCAAGCTGTATGGAATATAAAAATTGTATTTTGGCTACAAGAGCTGAGTGAAACCAAAGGAATAGGAAGTAATGTTTTTCTTAGAAAGGGGATCTTGATTCTAGTGTTGTGTGGATTGTTGCAACCCTAAGCTGGCTTGATAAAAGGATTTTTTTGGTTATGTGGATGATTCAACACCCAGATGTAGATCAAACCTGTCATGTCCAAAAGTAACCAATAGTCAATAATGCCATCAAAATATGGGCGTTTTCTGTAAAGCAGGATTTAGATCCTCATCTTCTAAAATTCAGCTAGTATGATAATCAGCCGAATTGCACTGACATTCTCTTTCGAGAAGAATAAATACCATGGTAATCTATTTAGAAAGCATCCATTCCTTTTTTCATTCTCTGTAGATGAATGTTCTCAAGAAATCTTGGCTTGAGATGTATGAGACATTTCCCAAATATTTAAGCAAAAGAGCTTCATTCATGATTGGTTATGTTGGGCCCAGGGGTATTGCTAAAATGGTAACACTGGATTTTTTTTTTGTCTGCACCAAGCTTCCCAATTCTCTCTTCAAACATTTGAATAGTGCGATTAGCATCTTCGTTTGGCAAGGGAAAAAAATGTTAAAATTCAGAGGGAACTTGTCTAATTTTAAGCATTCTGGAAGCTAATATGCAGCTTCCTGTAGAATGGAGTTAATCAAGCTCTTATTATTGTTATCTGTGTATATTTAATCATGGCTAGTTACATTGTATGCTTCACAGAGATGTTTGTAAGGGCATGTCATTAATGGAAGATATTTTGTCCAAACATTTTAGAGCCCTTTTTTTGTAGAGGACTCAAAAACAAGGAATCAGTTTGCTCGCTGAAGTAAGATTTTAAGAAGACAGAATAAAATTAAAAGCATCCAGCACACTCAAATAAAAATGCTCTGATTCATTTTGTAGTTTTTTTCAGTTTGTTATCAAATTGGTTTTGTCTCCATTTCAGGCTCTGGACAAACCTCACAGAGTAGGATTTCTCTCTATTAGCCCCTTCCCCCCTCCCAGGGGAGGATAAAAAAGGGAATAAGGAAAATGCCTTACTCAAAATTGGAAGTTAAGAAAATAACAAATTGAATAAATAACTGGAGACAAATAGGGAAAAGGAGTATTAAGGGAAGCAGGAGGAGTGAGAGCACAGGGGCCCAGGCCGAGGGCAGGCCGCGGAGCGCGGGAAGGAAGAGGCCTTCCCGCGCTTCCTGTTTCCTGCTTTTTTTTTTTACGGAGCGAGGCGGGAAGGGGAGGGAAAAACCGCTGCCCTCTGAGCCTTCAGGGTTATCACCTGTCCCCCTCCAACTCCATCTGTTCATCTTTAAACCAAAACAGGATTGTTGCTATCTTAATAGCAGGTTGTTTGTACCAAGTTAGGATTTGGTTTTGGTGGTGGGTTGGAGGCTTTTTGCCATATGCTCAGCTTGACAGCTGTTGCTTTGTGGGAAGTTTACTCTTAAATTACAATGGGCTGTGGATTCAGTGAGATGGAAATGAGGGAAAGGTGCTGCTCAAAAGAAATAGAAAGCTGACATAAATGCTTACTCAGCAGCTTCTGCTGGAAAATGAAAAAGGTGATTGCAAACAAGTGGTTATGATCTATGTTATGATCTCTGTCCTGCAGAAATCCGGAGCCTCAGGACACTTGGCCACATTGTGCTCCCAGGGAGGCAAAGATCTGCACTTTGCTACAGCCAGAGATTTGGGATCAGTACCTGGCGCTTTTTTTTTTTCTAAAAAGGTTAATATATTAAAGAGAAAAATGGCATGTGGGAAAGCATTTGGGTTTGAGCTAGAATCGAACCAATTCTCTGCTCAGGGATTTTACTTTCCAGCTCAGTCTTTTCTCAGTTCCTGCACTTTCTGAAATTAATGGCACGTTTTTGCAGAGAGTCTCTGCTTCTAGCAGTGATACTGCTCCATATTTAGAGGATTGGGGGGTGCAGAAAGGCTCTTGCTCAGATTGCTCCTATGCAGACCAAGGTCACTGCTCCATCTTGTACCCCATGTTGGGTTGACACCTGTGGGGAGGAGTGGCCAGGACAGAGGACCCCACACTGACTAACAAGGGGTTCCACCCCATGTACATCATTTGCTATAAAGCTGAGGGATCATGAGGGTCAAACTTCTTCTCAGTGGTTGGCATCCAAGGAGGATTCTGTCTGTTCTGTGTTCCTAAATCTAGTTCCCAGAATCCGGCACTTGACTCTGGTTCCCATCTGCTGCTGAGTCCACTCTAGGACTTCCCCAGTGCCTGCTCCACAGCATCAGTGGTGATGGTGATGTCATTGCCATTAGGCGGATGTGGTTCAATATTGATTTTGTGTATGTCTGTATAAACTCCATTTCATTATTTTCATTATAGCTGTTTTGATTTTCTCTTCCAATCTCTAAGTCTCTTTCCCTTATTCCTTTTCTCTTCCCCCTTTTGAAGGGAGAAGGATTGATACAGAGCATCTGTCATTCACCTAGTGGCCATCCCAACCCTAACCCTTGACAGAAAGGTTACAGTTAATTCTGTCACACTCATAAATATTTAAATCACTTTTTAAAAAGTAAGAGTTTCCTCCTCCCTGGTTATCATTATTTTTAATTTTTTTTAAGGGGCAAAAAACCTGTAAGAACAGACCGAACAGCTCATTTAAAGACAAAACCCAGAAAACTCTTGTCAGCCTGTGAAAGAACCGAGTGAGGTTTGCTTTTCATATACCCCCTTAGAAGAAAACCATACAGAAGCAGAGGGATTGGGGCCATAAAACCAGTTTTGAAGCTCTGCCTGGAGGCAGGGCTGCTGGCAGGGAGCAGCACCAGAGGCACGACTCAGAGTAACTCCCGTGTCACTTTGATGACCCAGTAGAAGATTAAGTTAAACATGGACAGCCTCACGACTTCAGAAGCGCTTACGGTGCTGTTTGAAGGAGATCTCTAGAAAATAAAAATGCCTGCTCCACTGAGGAATAGAGATATTCCACATAAATCTGGAATTAAAGGTGCCAAAAAGTCCGTCATGTAAAGCCCGCATTGCTGATGGTGTTACACTCAACAGCTGAACTGTTGGAAAAATAACAACCCCACGCTTAAAATTCAGCCGTCATATTGATGAATTACATTAATTTATGTGCATAGAGATCTCAAGAAGCAGCGGCAGAATCAGACAAGAACAAAACAGAGCAGTAATTATGCAAGACCTCAGAGTATATTGCAAGCTAGCCACCGTAGACCTAAGGTTTATTTATTTAATGAACTGCTGAATTTTACCTCATATTTCAACTCCCCCGTGTCAAATGCTTCGTGCAGGCGTAAGGAATAATTTCTTAAGGTACAGTGAGGCTGTGAATAAAGGAAAAGAACAGACCTGTACAGAACTTAACTGTGCTGCAGATACAGTAATATTCATGGAGAGATAAAAAATGGAACTGTAAAAAAAAAAATAATAGAATAGATATATCTTAATATGGATTGTAACTTCTTTTTACTTTGCTAACCAGCAGCAGTTGGGAAGAACATCTGCAGGGAATATACTATATAGAACTAATATACTATATATTGTATATTAGATATACAAGTGTATATAACTAATATATACTGTATTCAATGCAGATACCAAGCTTGGATGTCAAGAGACTGGAAACCCATTTCAAATGCTGTAGTATTGCCACTCTGCCATTTGGAAGCTGAAAATTTAGCTGAGTGTTTTGGGAGAGGAATTTATTTTCGTGATAGTCACTTAATCATAAATGAAATGCGGTGTTCTTTCTGGAGAAGAAAAATGTGCTACTGCTTATTCATGAGTTATTACTGAGGGATTTCCAAAGAAATATTACTTGTAGCTCAGAACTTTTTTTTGGCCTTTCCAAAGCACATAATTCTGGACAGGTTTTCCTGCAGGCAGGACAGAAAGTCGAACAGATTTCACTTAGTCTTTCCTCTTTTCTTTTGTTATACAAAGAGACAGTTGTGTCGAGGAGAGGAGTAAGTTTGGCCAGGGGATTTTACCAAACAAGTTGAGATCTGTCATTTCCCAGAGTTGTTGATACCCCCTCAAAGTTCAGAAAAGGGTTTTTAGGATCCCTGCCTCCTAACTCTGACCAGGTGCTGCCTTTGAGTAAGGAGAAACAACACAACTTCTACTCTAAAGCTTTCCATTCTTCCAGGTTTTTCTTCCTCAGAAAAAAGTCTTACAGATCTGTGAGCAGTTTGGGGTTTTTAAAATTTGATTTTAGCTTTTTTTTCCCCACAGTAAATCTCTGCTAAGAGAAAATTTAGCCAAGAGCTTCAACACTTAGGAAGCTTTGGTCAAATTCGGGGGGGGAAGTAAAATTCTCTAAGTTAAACATCTATAGAAAGGAAGGGAAGCTTTAAATAAAATCCAGTAGTAACAGCTGTGTACCTCACTAGGTCTCTTGCATTCCCTGATATCTGCTTTCATAAATAGGCTGTTAGAGTAGCAAAGCATTCTTGGTGATATTCAGTAACTTGTGGTATATTAATAGGAGATAAAGTCTTGAGTTTATAAAGTAGAGACTTTATCGGATTCCAATTGTCAATTTAAAGAACAGAAGAAAGTTTTGTGGAAAAGATTGGATAGGAGAGGGTGAGAGTAGCACTCAGGGGTCACAATGAAGTCAAGTTTCATAGTTTATTTAGTCCATGCTTTAAAAAAACCATTAAATTATATATGATAACATTAAATTGTATACTGTTTTATAAACTCCATCAGAAAAGCTTTTCAGAAAGGGACAAGCAATGACTCCATAGCACATTTTTATTGAAATATACTGCTATAAAATTGTATCAAATGGGAAAGACCACTACTAAGGCCAAGCAAATATTCAGAAGGATGATTTATCGGGCAACCCTACTAGAATTGTGCTACAGTAAAAGCAATTCACAAATTCCAAAGCATTATTCCACCTCAACATGAGGAAAAACCTCTTTCTTATGAGGGTGATGGAGCCTGGCCCAGGCTGCCCAGAGAGGTGGTGGAGTCTCCTTCTCTGGAGACTTTCCAGCCCCCCCTTGAATCTGTCCCTGTGTGGCCTGCCCTGGGGGATCCTGCTCTGGCAGGGGGTTGGACTTGATCTCCAGAGGTCCTTTCCAACCCCTACCATTCAATGAGTATTGTTTTCCACAGACTTAGTCCAGCACACCTCTGAGACTTCTTGTCTGAAGTTCAAGCCTCATTAGACATGTCCAGGAACCACTCTTGAAGTGATGTCACTCTTGTGACTGTCTAGCAAATGAAAAGAAGGATCTTGCTGGGTACAGAGTGCTTTTCTTGACATAAGACATCACACCAGGCTGTGATATAGAAAGTACAAGATAGAGCTCCAGAGGTGCAAACTAGCAGTTGCTTGCTTCAGCTGAGGCTACAAATGCTGGGATAAGACTGTTGTGTTCCAGGGAGGACAATACCTCCCAACACATCTCAGTCCGCTTCATCCAGTATTTCAACCATGTTTTTTGTCTTGACAGAAAGTAGGGATGGGACAAGAGGAAATGGCCTCAAGTTGCAACAGGGGAGGTTTAGGTTGGAGCTGAGGAACAATTTGTTCCCCTGCAGGATTGTCCAGGCGTGTCCCAGGCTGCCCAGGGCAGGGCTGGAGTCCCCCTGCTCCCTGGAGGGGTTTCCAAGGCGTGGAGATGTGGTGCTGAGGGACAGGGCTCAGGGGTGCCCTGGAAGGGATGAGGGAGTGGTTGGACTTGATCTTGAAGGTCTTTTCCAACCTAAAGAATTCTACGATTCTGTGACAAGGACTTTTTTACTTCCTTCTATTGTGCCAAAGGCTCATTGGTGGCCAACAGGCCTTGTCTTAATCCCAGATTTTAGAATCATAGAATTGTCTGGAAGAGACCTTTCAGATCATCAGTTCCAACCATTTTGGCACGAGGAAGCATTTTAGAAAGTCAGTTGAAACAATAGTAATGGATACAATGGGAATTTTGAAATCCTGGTGAAATAACACAGTACATTTGTTCATATTGTAGCTTTAGGTTAAGTAACACGGGCTCTGATATTTTCAGAAACACTTCTTCGTGATCTAGAGTTTGAGAAATAATAGATTTGATGAGAGCCCATTTTATCCTTTTGGTGTAGGTGATGGCCGAGTTCCTAGTTATGCCTGAACTGACCATTTCAGAGCAAAAAATCTGAAGTTTACAGATCAAAATTCTTTCAGTGGTGATCCAAAAGAATTTAGGTTGTTTCTGAAATATTTTAAATTCAAGTCAGTTCAGTTAGCGAGGGATATAATACAGCTGTGGAGGGATGGATCACTCCCAAACCATAGCAAAAGTGGATCCCTCACCAATATGATTTTATTGTAGACCTGGTCTCTTGAAAATGGCATTTCTTTTTTTTTTGCTATTGAGGATCCTCAACACCGTTGATAGACATGATTGGAATGCAGAGCTCTCACGGTGTTGCGCAGTAAGGGAAAGCAGGACGTTGCAGGACACCTGGAGAGGATAGAAATTCCACCCTCAAGCATTTCTCCAAGTTAGGAAATGCCCACAGCGAATTTCAGCACACTATAAAAAGGTGATAGACAAAGACTGCAGGAAGCACATCGCCTTCAAAGAGAAGGGAATAATTACAGCCCCGTGAGACCGGCTGATGTTTGTCCTGATCCTCGTCAGAGCAAAGCCTTAATCTTTACTTTTCTGGTGCTTCCGAAGCTCAGGGACTGCAAAGGCTTAAAAGCTTTAATAAGAAAAAGGGAACAGTGCCACCTAACTGTGGGAGCGGTGGTCTCTTGTTTTTTTAGTCATCGAAGCTGAATGAACAGATATTTTGTGTTTTAAAGCTTGGAGGAGAGTGATTCTTTCTGTGGAACACTCAACTCTAATTAAAATATTACTAGTGTGTGCCTTTTCTAACATGATTGGCTCCCTAGATCAAGGGAGACAGGGAAATACTGGAGAAAGTCCAGCAGAGGTTATGAAGATGATGAAGGGACTGGAACATCTCTCTGAGGAAAGGCTGAGAGCCCTGGGGCTGTTGAGTCTGGAGAAGAGAAGCCTGAGAGGGGAGCTGACTCATGGTTACAAATCTCTGAAAGGTGGGGGTCAAGCTGAAGGGGCCAGGCTCTTGTCAGTGGTGCCCTGGGATAGGATGAGGGGCAATGGGCACAAACTGGAACCCAGGAGGTTCCACCTCAACACGAGGAGATACTTCTTTGCTAGGAGGGTGATGGAGCCTGGCCCAGGCTGCCCAGAGAGGTGGTGGAGTCTCCTTCTCTGGAGACTTTCCAACCCCCCCTGGATCTGTTCCTGTGTGTCCTGCCCTGGGGGATCCTGCTCTGGCAGGGGGGTTGGACTCTGTGATCTCCAGAGGTCCCTTCTAACCCCTACCAGTCTGATTCATTCACAGGACAGTCTAGTTCTCAGCAGAAAAAATCTTTTTGACACCAGCTTGTATATAAATTTTTTTCATTTGGAGACAACTAATCAGAACAGGATTCATACTTAATTGGGGAGACCGTGTATGGTTAGATCATGGATGATGTTCTGCTTTAAGGACACAAACTACTCCTTTTAAACAGAATAGCTGTGTTAAAATGAACATACAGCCATGTGAATGCTTCCTTTTGCTGTAGTTCTTCCCATCTGTGTTTGTTTCCAAAACGATCGAAGCAAAGCTTGTTGTGACTAATTACAACAGTCCCTCAACTGAGAACAGAATGAGAGCTTTCTCAAACTTTCCTCCATAATGACTGAATGTCATTTGTGTGCCAAGTGAATCACAGAATTGTAGAAACATAGACTGGTTTGAGTTGGAAGGGACCTTTTAAGGTCATCTAGTCCAATCCCTGTGCACTGAGCAGGGGACATCTTACAACTAGAGCAGGTTGCTCAGAGCCCCATCCAACCTCCGCTGGAATGGTGCCAGGATCTAGGCTTTGATAAGTGTTGGCAGCGTAAATGCCCATCCAGACCCGAGTTATACCTGTGTAGGCTCACAGACCAATTCCCAAAACCATTCGCACCGCAAGGACCCGTACAAAATTTATGAGCCTGCTGCAATTGTCCAAGTGCCTGAACAAAACCAGTGAAGATGAAATACTCCAAAAATTTAATCAGAACATGAGTTGTAGAGTTCAGCGAGCATCATAAATACCAAGCTGGTGTCATAGAAGCCTGATGATTTTCAATTAAAATAATATTTATGCTCACTTTTGAAACTATCTGCTATGAATTCAAATATATAAATGTATTTTGAGCCAGTTGTTTTCTGGTTGCAGCGAAGTAAAGATGTGATGTGGTGGGCCCTGCCTGGAGTTTGCATATGAGTCTTGTCCTGAAGAGGAACCATCAGCTCTTTCTTGGCATCTTGTTCTTGTACCTTCTCTGAACTTATCACTGATCTTCCTACGCTTACATTTCTTTAAAACCTCTCACAAAGCAGAGGGTGAAAATACACAGCAAAATATCTATCAGCTGAAACTGAATCATATTTTTTTTAAGAAAGCCAGCTAATAGTACGCTCTCAGGCATGGGACTTTTAGCTACTTGCTTTGATGTTTCCATCGTAAACAAAACTTCATCTGGCTGTCATTTTGCATGATTTTGCCTAACAATGAGCTTTGCCGACTTAACGGTGTTGTAGATGAGAATCTCTTCACTTCAAAGGCTCGGCTCCAGCTGACATTTTCAAATATCATTAAAGTACTCGGGGAAGCAAAACGTTGTGTGTTCCACCCCAGGAAAACAGAATTACACTTGAGTTTGACACAAAGCATGAGAGAAGGTGTCGTTCCCACATTGGGCATTTGATGCGTGCTCTTCATCCAGAACAAAAATCTGTAATTATTTCTCTTTGAACTTCTTAACATGACAGGGAAACAGCGGTAAAATAGTCAAAATATTTCTGTATGATCCTTTCTGAAATTTTTGCTCCATTTTTGCTTCCGAAATGAAGCAAACACACCATTTTGAGGGCTCAAGCTTTGAAGGATTGTGAGTGTCCAACCGTGTAGGACAAGGCAGATGGTTGTAAAAGCTCCTGATACCTTTTGATTAGTCTCTTTTCTCTTTAAAATCAAAGCCATCTACAGCTAATGTTTGTATTGAGGTCCAAATCATCCACCTCTCCTTTTCCCTCAGTATTGGTTTTCTGAATAGGAATAGCCCTCTGCATGGATATTTCTGCTGTAACACAGTAAGGAATAGATTTGTGTCCTGAAAAGTTACATTTTCAACATCACCTGTCAGAGTTAATTGCTTAAGGAAGCTCGAGATTCCTCTGCTTCCAAAAGAATTCATGCAATTTCAGTCTGAAGTGGACCTGACTTTGAAACAACAATAACGAAGTGAAAAATAGTCCCCACGTGCGACAGAGAGCCTGTCTTCTTTGTAATTATCCAAACTGATTTAGCACTGAATAAAGATCATTGTTTGTACCTGTAAAGTCCTTGGTCTATCCACAGCTCTATCGAAAAATCAAATTCAGCATCGCTGGACCCGTGTACTTGTCATGTTTACCTTGACTAACAGAATAGGATTGTTTTTGTCACGCAACGGAGAACAAACGTGCGGCTCAGTGGTAGAGTCTAACAGCCTGGAACACCAAAAAAAAAAAGAATCAGCTTTCATGCAGCTTATTTCAATGCCATTACCCTGATCTTTTTTTTTAAATTTTAAACAACAAAAAACTTTTCTTGGTTGTTTTATTTTAAGAATACCACGCAGGCTCAGTCTCCTGTGTTGAAGGTTTTGGCCAAGGCTCGGCTGTTGGAATCTCACCGTGCCGTTGTTTATGCTGTATATTTTCTGCCGAGAGCTCTATAAAATTTCCTGATGAATTACAAATGTTGCTGTTGGAGAGAGGAGCAGTCGGCCGGTCAGATCCCAGGACATTTGTAGAACTTCCTGTTCTTTGATGGGAATCAGTGGGATGCAGGTATCCTACAAGTGCTTGTTGTCATGCAGGCTGTGGATCGAATTGAAGATGAGACGCAAGAAGAAATGCTGACTAATGCCAGCAGAAAGCAGGATGAAAAGCAGAACAAAAGATTTCCCTAGAGCTGGTACGATAGACAGGAGGAAATCTCTGGCAGTGTAGAGAACTGGAGCCTGCTGCTTGGCCTGGGAAGCAATCAGAGAGGCAGCTGAACTCGGTATGAGAGGACTTCCCATGCGTAAATGGAACCGGTGGGTGACATCTCAGGTAGCAAGGCTGAGGTGGAAAAAGCCAAGTCCAAGGTCCTTGTGCTACATCTGCTCTTGTGGTGGTCTTGGTGGGTGATGGCTGGAGGCGAGTCATGGCAGTCAAACTATTCTCACTCATTCTCCACAACTGGAGAGCTGTGAATCTGGGAGTTCAGCTGCATTATCTCTTTGCATCCTCTATGATGTAGCTTTGCTAGTTCCAGGAGTGGTGGTGGACATCAGATCCTCTAGGGACAGTCTGGCCTCAGGAGGAGCTTCAGACCGACACCATGTCCCTGGTCAACCAGCTATCACTGGGACCAAGAGGCTGAATTTGGGAGACAGAACTGAGCAGGAGCTGTAAGAGTGGGTAGAGGGTGTCTCAGAGCTGTTCAAGCATTACACCAGGGCTTGCGGAGAGGTCACCTCATTCAAAAAAGCACTTAGGAGAACCTCTCCTCTTCCCATTGCTATGGTCAGCATTAATGGTTGGACTTGATCTTTAAGGTCTTCCCCAACCTAAACAATTCCATGATTCTGACTAAATGCTGTGCTGTGATACTCAGCATGTAAATCTACCGTTGACCATATGCTCTAAAATGCCATTATAAAATTATATTTATGATTAAAATTCAATTCCTTGTAGGCAAGAAAACATTGTGCATTTGTAGTAATCACTTTTATTAATAACTGTCTGACTGACTGCAGAGATTCAGGAATTATGTGTGAGGTTCCTGGAACTCCCTTTTGAACGCTCTACATAAATCCTTCAGCCCTTGTTGCAGAAGGGTGGCTACAAACACATCTTCTAACCCTTAGGCCTTTTCCTCAGCATCTTTTGGAAACCTTTCCAGCAAAGCCACCAGAGAAGCAAGGGTGATAATCCTGATCCTCTTAAAGTAGAGCAGAGTTTTGTCATGGATGTCAATCGATTCAGGATTCCCTTCTTATGTGACTGCTGTTTGAGAAAGGGAAAGGAGCTTCCTCAGGGAGATTCATTAAGTGAAAACAAGGAAATGTTAAAGCTACTAATATGCTTTGCTGATGCTTATTGTTACAGCTTTGGCTCGTTTTTAATACGGATAAAATCCATCCGTTGCTCTTAATACCATATTTCTTCTGTTAGTTTATTAAAATTGGATAGTTAACAGATGCATCTGCCTAAAATTTATGTAAATGGGCTGATTTTGTTAAAGAACGGTGTGTGTAGAACTGCTCTTGATGACATGAATTTGTATTTCGGAGCCTCATTGAATACAAAATTAGCCCTGCCGTACGACTTGGCAGCCATCTCCTTCATGCTTACCCTACGGTCCCTTTGACCATCCTGGAAAAACGATCAACGATGTTCCAATGGCCGCAGCAGAATCACAGAATATTAGGAGCTGGAAGGGACCTCGGAAGATCATTGAGTCCAAC
The DNA here is from genome assembly GCA_013396935.1 of Baryphthengus martii. Lineage (NCBI taxonomy): Eukaryota > Metazoa > Chordata > Aves > Coraciiformes > Momotidae > Baryphthengus > Baryphthengus martii. Next base: position 3,340 of record VWZK01015000.1, on the reverse strand, counting down.
CCCCCTGCCAGAACAGGAACCTAGAGTAGATCACATCCACTCGCATTTCTGTTTCCTATTGTCGGAGGGCATTTGGAAGGGAGAACGGATTTTTGGGACGGAGCCATCTTCCATGGGGTGATTCACATCCCGTTTCATCCAGTCTCTGTGTTAGCAGAAGCTTCAAGCTGCCCTTCGGAAGATGGTTCTGCTCTTACCACACTTTCCCTGTATGTTCTCTAAAAGAAAAATGAGCCCGGCTATAGCTTGTTAATGGATCTGGCACCGAACATGGATGGGGTTACTGGGCTTGTTGGCAGGAAAATACCAGTAATGCTGGGTGACTGGTTTGGTAGCCTTGTGATTATCACCTCCTGACACCTTCCCAGTTCAATCTGTCAGCCCATTTGCCTACTTAGCAGGTCAGTAACTGGCGAAAACGTGACAGCCCATAATATTTTTTGCAAAAGGCAGTTCCCCACCAAGACTGGTTCGTTGAGCTGAAAGCTTCCAACTCCTCTTTCTTGGCCAAAAACAATTACTGCCTCTCAAAGGCGTGAAAAGGGAGAGCAACAGAGAACTGTGTGGCTTGTGCTTTTTTTTGGAGGCGGTTACACAGTGCTGGAAGACTAAGAGTCGGCACTGGCCTGTGTTTTATGATGCCACCGGCGTACGCCGGTTTATCTGAGGAGGCAGCCACCAGCCTGACTCCCGGTGATTTAATGCAAGCCCCTTGCACACAGACTGGTGTATTTTCCTCAGGTTCATGCACTTTTCTCATTTGCTCTCATGTTTTCACATTTGCCAATGAGACTGATGGAAATTCAGCTCAGTCCTTATCTGCCCCACATGTGCAGAACCCAGCAGCTCCTGTCATGTGCATTGGTTGAGAGATCATGGAAAGACCTGGAGAGTTGGGCAGAGGGAGGAATCTCATGAAGTTTAACCAGGGCAAGTGTTGGGTCCTGCATCTGGAGAGGAATAACCCCCTGCACCAGTACAAGGAGGGGGTGATTTGCTGGAAGGCAACTATGCTGGAAAGGACCTGTGAGTCTAGGTGAACAGTTCACCATGAGCCAGCCATGGGCCCACATGGCCAAGAAGGCAACTGGTCTCCAGGGGTGCATAAAAAAGAGTGTGGNCCTTCCAACCCCCACCATGCTGAGGTTCTGTGATTCTGTGAAAGAGCCAGACAAAAATTTAAGTATCTGCTCAAAAAAATCAATCCACTTTTCTCCAGGTTTATTCTCCCTTTTTTCTGAGTCCCAAGTAAAAAACTTTTACAAGTGTCAGGGTGACACCAGCACAAACCGCTCCACTTAAAAGCTCTGATTGTGAGTGCCAGCCCGTGTTCATTTTCTCAAGAAGCAAGATTTCTGCTGCCTTTGAAAATATTTGCTTTTTTTTTTTGTTCTGTAAAATGAAATTCTGTGTTGCACCGTCAGATGAATGAATTCTGATTACTGTATTTATATCAAAGCTGCCTACAATTGCTTCTTGCAGAGATCAAGCTGCAGATATCACACCAGTCTTAGTAAGCAACAGGACCCTTTGCAAATACCATCTTTTCTTCACAGGCCTGAGGGAACCGGAACAGGATTTCCTAAAATAGTTGAAATTTTTGCTGTTATAGCGGGTATTTTAGACAGCTATATATCCATTTTAATCAGGGATTTGTCAAGTCAGGTCTCTTCCAAGGACAGCAACGGCACAGCTCTCTCCTCAATGCTGTCCAGGTCCCTCGGGATGGTGTCTCGTCCCTCCAGTGACTCAACCGCACCGCTCAGCTTGGTGCCGTCTGTAAATTTGCCGAGGATCCCTCCGTCCCGCTCCCCATGTCACTGGTGAAGACATTAAACGACACCAGTCCCAGTGCAGACCCTTGAGGGACAACACTCGTTACTGGTTTCAACTTGGACACTGAGCCATTGGCTGTAACTTTGTGGACATGAGCATCCAATCAAGTCCTTACCCATCTAACAATCCATTCATCAAAAACGTTTCTCTTCCACTTCGGAGCGAGAATGTAGCGGGGGAGACACCTGCTCAGTGGCCTTCCAGATGTCCAGATAGATCACCGATGCAGTCAAGCTGTCTTGGAAGATCACTAGGTTAGTCAGGCAGGATTGGGTGAAGTCATGCTGTGACTGTCTCTGATCCCCTCCCTGTCTTCCGTATGTTCCACTAGATGTTCCAGGAGGATCTGTTCTGTGATCTTACTGGGCACGGAGCTGAGGTTGACGGGTTCCCAGAGTCCTCCTTTAAAAAATGGGTGGGGTGTTGCCCTGTCTCCCTTCTTTAAATGTTTTGAAGAGCACTCCTTGCTAGAACTCCTCCAAAATTAGTGCTTCTGCCAACTTTTGTGAAAACTAAAGAATTCAGAAGTCGTCACAAAATTTTATTTGAGGTTTTTGCTGGGGAAATTAAGTATACTGCACTCTGTGTGCAGGGCTATTTAAATGTTTTTCATTAAACAAAAGCTCTAAAAATGAGAGTTCTCTCACCAAAGAGATTGCAATTCATACAGATCCCGTTAGAGGAAGAACTCCTGTGAAATGACAAATGGGTGAACCATATCTTTTTGCAATAGTTCTTTCCTGGTTTGAAAACCCACTCCCTATTTCAGGGTATTAAAGGTTTATTTATGGTGCTTATTGATATCGTGCTCCAGAAATAGTTGCCGAAGGTGAAATATATTCTTAATTCTGTACATCTTTGATGTAGATATCACTCAGATAGATTACAGAGTTTTAATAATTTATGTTAAATGATCTATACAAAAGGATTGAGGTAAATAAATCCAATTTATGATCGTATTTAGTAACAATAGCAGTAAAACCACGACGTAATACATGTGAAAACTAGTAATCATAATTCTCCTTGCTTCTCCTGGCTACGTTTTACTTTCATCGTACATCACTGTCACCTCTTACACAGTCCACACACAAAGAGACTAAATTTTCCAAGTTTTCAGAATTGTTAAAATTATTTCCCAGTCTATTCCCTTTTCCTTCCCAGTTGCTTTTCATGTCCTGATTCCTAATCAACATAGAATCCTAGACTGGTAGGGGTTAGAAGGGACCTGTGGAGATCATCGAGTCCAACCCCCCTGCCAGAGCAGGATGCCCCAGGGCAGGACACACAGGGACAGATCCAAGGGGGGTTGGAAAGTCTCCAGAGAAGGCGTCTCCACCACCTCTCTGGGCAGCCTGGGCCAGGCTCCATCACCCTCCCAGCAAAGAAGTTTCTCCTCCTGTTGAGGTGGAACCTCCTGGGTTCCAGTTTGTGCCCATTGCCCCTCACTCAGGACACCAGTGACAAGAGCCTGGCCTCTTCCGCTTGATCCCCACCCTGCAGAGAT
>VWZK01014996.1:17218-35289 GCA_013396935.1 Baryphthengus martii | reverse complement strand
ATTCTATGATTCTATGATTCTATGATATAGGAATTATTAATTTAAATTTTACTTTCATTCAACTGAAAACAATTTTATCAGTGAAAATCATAGATTATTAGTATCATTTCCCAAAATTTATTTGTTAATAATAACAAACAAACAGAAAACTTCTTCATTTTCTCGTGACTAAAGCTGTCCTGGTAGATCTACAGCTCCACAATAAAGAATATTGTGGATATAATGCACAGGCTGATCAACATCTCCTATTTTGTACACTTAAAAAGTAAAAAGTTTGATGGAATACCCCAGAGTGTGTTCAGAGGCAATGGAAATCTTACCAATGGAAACAATAGACACTGAAATGCGAAGTTCCCTGATTTTTATTCAGACTCAGTTCTGGTCTGTCCCTGGTTCTTTGGCTGCACTACAAAAGATATATGGAGCAAATACAGATTTAATTGCAAAAGATACAAATGGCAGTTTGTGGTCAGGCAATGATTCTAATTTTCCCTTTTTTTTTTTTTTTTTTTTACTGAAATGGTTTCTACAACATAAAAAAAAAAAATCTCCTTTAGGGCTTTTCTATGTTTCCTTTGGAAACTACAAGAAGTAAATTTCATGTCAAAATCAGCTGTGTCGCTTGTGGTCTTGTTTCATGTCATTTTCCTGAGCATTTTTCTGATCCCTTGTTTGCCTAATGCAGACACCTTGAATTATCAGTACTGACAGTACAGAGGACCACAAGCAATTTCTTGATTTTGTGACAGTAATTTGTTGATGTTGTGACAATATAATCCCTACTATAAAGAAAATAGAGAATAGTAGTATATTTGCAATAGTATCATATGATTTATAGGGTATGTATTTGATCTCCAGTAAACTGTGACAAGTCTTTGACTGAAAAGGTAGCTGTTTTTCCTGTCATGCTAGTATGTGGCTCTAGATGTGTAGTTTGCTGAAGCAGAAGTTTACTGTGATTTGTTTTTCCTTTTATCAGTGACCTTAGGCTTTTTACTGTTGTGAAGGGGTTTATTTTTTCTTTTTATCGGTGACTTCTGGATTTTCTGCATTGTAGCATACCTTTCCAAGCACTTATATTTCTATACGACTAGCAAAGCAGAAAATCGGGACAAAAGCTGGTGTGGTAAAGTACTGAACACACAGAGACTTCAGATAGGCCTATTGCAATGGAACAAGGAGTAATGCTTTTAAACTAGAAAAGGGTACATTTAGACTAGATATAAAGAAGATCTTTCTTACGATGAGCATGGTGAAACACTGGAACAGGTTGCCCAGAGAGGTGTTAGAAGCCCCATCCCTGGAAACATTCAAGGTTAAGTAGGACAGGACTCTAAGCAACCTGATCTAGTTGAGGATGTCCCTGTTCACTGCAGGGAGGTTGGACTAGATGACTTTTAAAGATTCCTTCCAAGCCTAAACATCTTACAATTCTGTGAATCTATTTTTTTGAATTGGATTCGGATTTTAGTGTTCTGTCATGCTGCCAGTGGTCCTGTCATAGTCCCATATCTGTTTACATAAGTGATATGCCCCGTTACTTACATAGTATCAGGCTACACTGTGTTCATTTTTTTGTGCACTGTTCCCCTGAGTGCATTGCTGGCTCTACCTGTGTAGCGTCTCTTGAGAAGTTATATGTAAGGGCTTGTAATGTGACTTCCAACAAATACCCCTAAAATTATACATGGCAGAAGTGTGACAGGAATGGGGCATATTATGTACTCAAAACAGTAGCAGAATCCTGATGTTGTTTTAATGGAAACATGAAGAAATCAGAGCTCCCTCTGCTCCCATTGAGACGATCTTATTCTCATGTTTACCTTTTGATTCAGCTAAGCAAGCTCACACAAGTGAGCTGACCATCAGACTTCTCTTGTCTCTGTTTTGCTGCTTGCACTGATGATTTATGTCATGACTACAACAAAGGGAAGAGATGTCCACTGAAATCGAGAGCCATAGTGTGTGATGCTTACAGGAACTGGAGATGTCAATTCAAGTACATCTGTGTTCTTAATAATGCCAACATTTTTAGAAACAGTTTAAAGAACCTACAGGTAAGAGTGAGAGAAGATGTGTTCCAGCTCCATATTTCTCAGTATCTGGTAATTTCCTTCACAATGTGATGTCATGCCATAGTTACCCAAGTACCTAAGAACGAATGAACCCTTGAATTTGTTCATTTCTTGTAATAATTAGAGCTCTCCTCATGTACACATGTTAAATGTGTCTCCTAGGTTTGACTGCTAAACATTGCTGCTCCTTGCTGCTGAGGTGGCTGCAAAGGGTTCTCTCCCCTCCTTTTTGGTTGTGTATTTGTTGTATAGAAATGAACAATGATCCATCTGGCTTTCAGGCAAAGATAGCATCCTGTTGCTTTGAAGTGAGGCTGTATATTTGATTAGTTTGTATGTCAGCCAATTATTTCATCATTAAGAAAAGTATCAGTTAATACCAAACTCTTAAGCAAATGACAGTCTTAGTGTTCTGTAACTGGATCTTATCTGTGAAGGTACAAGATAAGTGCAAAGCTTTGGCTAAAGTGCTCTCTGTATTACTTATAGAATGGAAAAACAACCTTTCCCTCCCACCACAAATGTATCAGTTATGTAACATGCATGATAACAGAAAGCAAACTGAATTTATTGCTGCAGATGTTGAATATATCTGACTATCATGAAATGTTCAATAACTTAAAAAGTATAGTCAGAATTAAATACTTCTGATATCTCATGGGTAAATAAGCCTCAATAAATATAATCCTACTTACTTCCATACAGTGCTTGGTCTAGCCATGTCCGCATGTTCTAGGTGAGTCTATGATGCTACCACATCAAAATGATTTACATCTAAGAACACTTTCAGCAAATGTATAGAAAACAATGTCGTCTCAGCCCTGCAAATATAATATCTATTCAATGTCTCACCAATAAAAGTGAGAAGTGTTCTTTTTGGAAAGTATTATAGCACACACACAAATACCAACAACAGAAGTTTAATCCTTAAAAGGTAATTTCGTAGAATCATAGAATCATAGAATGTTAGGTGTTGGAAGGGATCTCTAGATATCTCCTAGTTCAACCCCTCTGCCAAAGCAGGATTACCTAGGGCAGGCCACACAGGAACATATCCAGGCGGATTTTGAAAGTCTCTAGAGAATGAGACTCCACAACCTCTCTGGACAGTCTGTTCTGGTGTTTCGTCACCCTCACAGGAAAGAAGTTTCTCCTTATGTTGAGGTGGAACCTCCTATGTTCTAGCTTATACCTATTATTCCTTGTCCTATTACTGGGCACCACAAAAGAGACTGGCCCCTTTTACTTGACACCCACCCCTGAGATATTTATAGAGATTAATAAGATCCCCTCTCAGCCTTCTCTTTTCAAGACTAAACAGCCCCAGTTCTCTCAACCTTTCCTCGAAAGAGAGATGTTCAAGTCCCTTAATCATCCTCGTAGCTCTCCACTGGACTCTCTCCAGTAGATCCCTATATTTCTTGAATTGTGGAGTCCAAAACTGGATACAGTATTCCAGGTGTGACCTCACCACGGCAGAGTAGAGGGGGAGGAGATCCTCCCTAGACCTGCTGGACGCAATTTTCTTAATGCACCCCCAGGATACCATTGGCCCTCTTGGCCACAAGGGCACATTGCTGTCCCAAGGATAACTTACTATCCACCAGAACTCCAAGGTCTCTCTCCACAGACATTACTGTCTTTCAACTAAGCCTTCATACAGAGAATTATTTCTTTCAGGGACATTTCAAAGTAGTGCAATAGCCTGGGCACTCAATGTCTCTTCCCTAAATGAAGTCTTCTATACCTCCAACTGAGTGGTAGAGACAGAGTAGGAAAATCACCACCTGTAGATTCATGTTGGTCTTAAATGTACTTAAAGCTTTGAAATCTTTGTCTCCCAGACAAGAATAAGTAAGATGGTTTTGTATTAGGGATATAATGATTAAATAAACAGGGGAAGTATTGTTGTTATAAATGTGATCGAACGGATGAGCTGAAGGACTGGTGGGATGAAAGCAGACATTAATACTGTTACTTCTCTAGAGAAAGTGCCGGTGCAGAACTCAAGACATATTAAACTTCATAGAGGCTTCCAATTAGGATTATTACCTAGCTCATGGGTAACTGATTTCATCGTAAAATGTTCCAGACACCTTGGAGACAGTGAGCAAGCCATGTACAACAGCTCCATCTCCGTGTCTAAGAGTTGAGGGATTTATGGTTTTAACCTTGTTTTGAAAAACTTTCCCAAATGGCCCAGTGTTTGTTTTAAAATTGTGGTTTTCATTTATAGACTAGGTTTTTCCATTTGAATGGATCTGAGTTGTAAAGGTCACAAACCTGGCAAATATTATGGTGAATATTTTCAGAGGGTTTGGGGACTTTTTTTCCTTATTTTTTCCTCTTTTTCTAGTGCAAGATATTAAGTCAATATTTAGCCATAAATCAAATGTTTGGGGAAGATATCGGTACAATATATCACCGAGCCTATTAGAAACTGCTGGGATTTATTGTAACAGTGGCAGAATAAATTCAGAGCTACTTGCTGAGTTTTGGCACATATACATGTTGTTATTGTCTGGTCTTAGATCTAGCAAACAGAAATTCTTCACCTAAGCTAAATTGATTTTAAAAAGCAAGCTGCTAAAACTTTGCAAACCTTGTTACCTCAATAGAAACACCAAAAATTAATCAATTTCTCACTGCATAAAAAAATATTGATTATTAGCATTTACTTTGATGACGTTGAACTAGTACAGTAAATGTGTTTATCTACATATATGTTGGTCACTAGGGAATAGAGTGCATCAGACTTGCCTTTCCAGTATTGTGGTGCAGTTCTTGTCAAATGCCCAAAGAAAAAGATTTCCAACAGTGTATTTCAGGAAAATTAATGTTCTAAAGACTACAGGTAAATAGCACGACCAGGTAAGGTGGTTGCTTGTATGTCTGCTGCTGTTTCTTTTTACAAATATTTATGACATGTTGCTTCATTTATGAGCTAAGAGAGAAAATAAGTTTGATGATCTATTAGAGAGCAATGTTTGTTTGTTTGTTTTTTCCTAAAACCATTGAGTGAGTGACCTCAGCTACATGACCAAAGAGATCTGAAGAAGCAATACAAGGGAGAGGTGTGATGTTTTTACCTCCTCTGCTATACCTCAGAAGTAAAGACCTTCAAAGGCATATTTAGACTCTAAGAGGCTTACTTTTTGCCTTGAAAAGCTTCTGAAGTCTCATTTGAAGTAATTTCATTTTGTAATAACAATAGAAATGTCACTTTTTGAGAATAAAACTCACATTTCTTTCCTGAAATTTTGTTAACTCTTAACAATTACAAACTTATTTCCCCAATACTTTTTAGAACAAAAAATTCTCTGAAAAATGCTGTTTCGTGCCTGAGGACTGAAGATAACAAAGAAGACTTGTAAAAATGAAGAACTACTCTGCAGTACTTCAAAACTCAGAACTCGCTTAATTCCACTACTTGAATGGATTAGTTCCCAGTGATACATTGTATAGTTTTGTAAAATAGATTCTGTATTTTTGTAAGCTACCAGTCGGGTCTCCCAGAAATGGGTGTTTGGTTTTTTTCTTGGCTTTTGCTTCCTTCAGTTCTATTTCTGAGACGAAATCTAAACCAAACAGTTGCAAAAGCCCTATCCTTAAGACTGATCTTTTGCCTAATGCCTCATTCTGCCTATTGCAGTAGTCCTTAGGGACTGGCAAGACTAGTACTGTCTTTATGTTTGTAAAGCAACACAAGCCTTTATGCCATGTTGGGCTACGGGGCATTACCAAGACTGAGAAAACATGGATTATTGGTATTATTCTGTGCTGTTAGACCTGATGACAACTGTTAAGGATCAAAGCATGTGAAGATCAAACAGGCAGCTTCAGACGTAGAGTTTAAGAACTTAAGTTGAAAAGTCAATTGTCATCTCATTGACATTTGGAATTACATCAGACTGAAAGCAATGACAGAGTGATTCCTGATTTAAGTTATGAAAGTGGGAAGAGAAACAGGCTATGTAGTTCTCATGTCTTTTCTTAACCTGAGCAAGACACAAGGTTTTTCAGTACTTACCAGGTTTCTGCACACCTGTCAGTTCTCCTACCAGGTTCAAAAAAAACATGCATTTAATCCAAGCAACTTAATACTCTAACCCATGTTTTCTTGACTTTGAAGTTGTTTGCTATCTTGAGAAAAATGTGTCTTATTACATAATGAAAACAGTTATCTGGATATTATAACAATTAACGTCTCTATCAATTGGCAATACAGCTTGTTGCTAATGCACTTATCATTGCTGTTTAATAAACGCAACGGTGTACCATTAACATAAGAAAAGTACTGAGCACTATTCATATTAAAATTATGTTTTTGTGATTGCATTTGAGACAGATCGATGTGACATTTCATCTTCATATTGTCTTTATAGAAGCAATTTGTGGTAGGTTCTTAGTTCATTAGTGTGTTGTTCAACGACTAGAATGCATGTGAGATTTGTGTTTATGATGATACACTGTACTGTGCAGATAGAAGGTGACGTGAGTTTTGTTCCAGATTTGATTCAAAGAACTCCAGAAAGGGAGGTTATGTCACAGAGACTGTGTTGCACCCTACTGAAGTGCTTTGGAAAACCAAGGTGATGTGTAGAGAGCTGGAATCAACATGTATAACTCCAGAATATTTTAGTAATGGAAAGGAAAATCCTCCTCATTTTATTTAGAATGTTCTCCTCCAATTAACAGTGTATTTCCTCTGCAAGGTTAACATTCTTTCTTTTTTTTGAAATTATATGTAAAAATTGGCCATCTATATTTGCTTTATATCATCTATACATAATGAAAATTTTAATTTTAGAGAAAGTAAGAAATTCCAAGCGATGACAAAGAGTGAAGTTCTTGTGGAATAATGTGTGGTGAATGGGAAGGTATAAAACTGTAGAAAGAGTACGTTTTACTAGTAGTCCGCATGTGAAGATGGCTGTTAGGAGACTCAGAATCCAATAAAGGTAAATGAAAATGCTAAGCAAATAAAAATAAATCCTGCAATTGAAGATTAGGAAATGGATAATAGCAAAACCGGGTATTTTTTATATGACTATTACAGTAACATTCAGTTAAAACAGTAGCAAATACTCATTTCAGGGTCCATTTACAGTGTTTAAAAAAAGTCTTGGTATAAAGTAGATAGCGGGTAGAAGTTCTTGAGAAGTCTGTACTGTTCAGTTTAGAGATGGGCCCTTTGACTGTCAGCAAAAAAAATGTCATCAATTAATTAAAACTTTGGTAGAAAAGCAGACATGAAATGAGGTGCGAATTTGAAAAGTACTTAAATAAATGTTGAACTTCAAGTCTGTCAGTAGTCAACTGATTTGAATTTCCATGAAGAAAAAATCACATTTTCTCCACTTCAACATCAGAAACCCTTCAATCACATATCTCCTTTCTTGGAATGCTTCTTCAGATACTTAACATGTAAGCATAATAATTATCCGTGAATATTCAGAATGCTTGAAAAAAATATTTTTCTGCCTTCAGCATACAAAAGAACTTGTAAAAAAAAGAATTAGTCACAAAGGTAAAGAATGCTGACTAATAGTTATAATTGCTGATTTTGTTATTTAGAGAAACAGTTATAGACAAATTATTTAATATCTGGATATAAGCAGTGAAAGAGAATACACCAAAATGTTTCCCAATATAGTATCTGCAACAAATTCAAGCAGAAAATACATAAAACTATAAAATATAATGATTGAGATTTAAATATTTTAGGCTGAAGGATATTGTAAATATCTTCTTGACAATATTGGGACTACGACTTTGAGTGCTAAGCATCAGGGTCAGAACTCCTTTAGGTTTCACTGTGGTCAGAAATACTTCTTTGTTTAAATCTGAAATACACCTTTTATCTCATATTAAGCAACTAAGTTTTGATTTAAGGAATTCAACAAGCAGATCTGATCTTCCTGAAATTCCCACTTGCAAACACAACCGCTTTCAGGGCCCAGACATACCATAATTAAAAAAATAATGATTGTGATGGATGCTCTTTTTCTCTGAGTGTATAGAGGTAGAGTTTAGAATGCTGACAGCGAGGTCACGCTCATATTAGCTGGGTGGGCTCTATGTCTGCGTTAAAGCAAACTGGGATGAGTTAGTGCTTAAAGTGAACCTGAAAGTGGACAGACAAATGGAGGCAGCTTTTTTTGCCTTGTTCCAGCTGGAAACACAAGATATCTGCTATATATAGGTTCACAGGCCTCTAGCAGGAGAGCAATGAATTTCAGATCTGTCCTCCAGAGGGTGACAAGATTTGTGTTAGCTTTTTCATCTCCCATGTTCTGCATTTCTGTATTCCAACCACCGGTAAGTGAAAATGATCAAATCAGCTGAAAATCAGCTACATGAGTGTCTTACCTGTGTGGTGGGTTGACCTTGGCTGAGTGCCAGGTACCCACCAAGTCACTCTATTACTAGCCCCTACCTCCTTCAGCATGACAAAAGGAGAGAGAATAAGATGGAAAAAGCCCATGGGTTATGATAAATGTAGTTTAATGAAAAAGAAAAAAGCAAGGTCACACACGTGAAGTGAAGCAAAATAAAGATTTCTTCTCCACTTCTGATTAGCAAATGGTGTCTGGCCTTTCCTGAGCATCAGGGCTACAGTACGTGTAGCAGTTGCTCGGAGGACAAGCATCTTCTCAAATGGATGCCCCCCCTTCTCCTCCTTTTCTCTCCCTTTTATACTTGAGATGACATCATATGGTGTGGAATATCTCTTTGGTCAGTTTGAGTCAGTTGTCCTGACTCTGTCCCCTCCCAATATCTTGCCCACCCCCATCCCACTGTGGGGGAAAATGTTGGGAAGACAGCCTTGGTGCTGTGTGAGTGCTGCTCAGCAGCAGCCACACCACCAGGGTCTTATCAACAACCTTCTACTTCCCTATACAAAGCACAGCACTATAAGAGCTGCTGTGGGGAACATTAACCCCATCTCAGCCAAACCCAGTATAACCTGTAAATAAATGTTTGTCTTTATTTTGTTTTAGTAAGGCAGGACTAATTTATCTCTCAGAAGAATATTCATACTGCTATTGCACTATGAAGTAAAGCACACAGAGAACTGATATAAAAAAAAAAAGAGACATAAATGTAGAACACATGACATTAAATATCTTTTTTTGTAATTAAAAATTACAATTTTTAGTTTTGACTTATAGCACATATCAATCATGTCAGGAAAATTAAGTTGACATTGGCAATGCTGGGGAGCTGTATTTCTCTTTGAATTTACAATTCTGCTGCTTGAAGATGGATTGGGGTGGACCATGTTGATGGCTAGTATAAATCAACTTTTCTGAAGTCTGTGGAGTATGCTAATTTAAATAAATTTTGATGTATTTGCCACAATATTTCTAAACTATAGTTTCTATGCAGCTATAGATGTAAATGTATTTATTTGATGTAGCAAACAATTTAAAACTTACTTATTTTCTTTTCATGTGTTGTTCTTCCCATCTTTTTTTTTGTGTTTGTATTTTTTTTTTCTGTCTTCTTTTACATTCAGCAATGTGACTTGTTACAATTTGCGCTGTTACTGTTCATAGTTATTACATCAATTCTATCTGTTCTTTCGTATGCTATGTATAGTCAGTTCTCAGATGATGCACTTCCTTTATGATATGAAGATACTGGTTTTGCTTGGTGAAAGGCTTGAATACAGTCCCAGCTCTGCAAAGAAGATAATTTAACTGCAAAATTTTATACCACTAAGCCCAGTGCACTCAGTTAACTTCTCATTAGCAGACTATTATATCCAAATTCCTTGTGTTTTGTACAGCACTGTCAGTAATTTGTTGGGTTTTTTTTCACAATAGTGTCTGATTACATATGTATGTATTTTATTTTAAGAGAATGCAAAGTAACACGGATCTCGGAGAGATGTGTCCCTGGAATGGTTCCTGCTTAATTTTTTTGTAGACAAACCCCAGAAATTCTCTTTAATCCTACTCAACCTGCTTGTTCTCAGTATACAGGACTGCTAAGTAGACAGATTTTGTCACCACAATTTATTCTAACCAGGAAGATTCAACAAATGTTTTGTGGCAAGGTTGCTGTTTATTTTGACCACATCAAAAAGTGTCATATTAACATGGGCCTTCTCATCTAGTGAACAGATTTTACTACATTTTCTTCTACCACAAGGATAGATACAATAGAAGATGACAGCAGGAGTAGTTTGGAGATAGGAGGGAGAAACAATTTAGCAATAATATATGTGCAAAATAATAATGATCTGTTTGCACATAGGTGCATGCACACACAAACACACAAGAACAAACAAACGTACAGTATATTTGTATTTTGAGTATTTAGTCAGTATGGAACAGATTATTTTTTCCAAAGCTACTTACTTTCACACTCAAAAGAGAAATTATATAAACAACGCCAAAAAAAACTATTATCTCTAGACAAGTGACAATGTTATAGACAATTTATGAAACAATTATAGTATCACAGAATGCCAGGTTGGAAGGGACCTCAAGGAAAATAGGGAGGGAAATGGACATGCAAGGTTCCTGACCAATGTGATATACAAGATACATTGACCTACAGGAATACAATTGATGTTTTCAGCAGATTCAATCCTGGGAAGACCCCAAGGACTATTAAATAATGAATAAAATATCACCCACAATGATGAGTTATTCATGACACTGTTTCCTGACACAAGCTCAGAATCTTTTCTACTGAAAAAGATAGTAGACATTTGAAGCTGATAATTTTTCATATTTTTAGTACTTCCGGTCTGTATGCAGCTAAAAACGCCGTTAGTTTTATCTTTGCTGTAGTAATATTTATTTCTAAATAAAGAGTGTATAATAGAAGGAAAATGCCTTTTTCCTTTTCCAAAATGTTATTCAAAATAATATTTCAGTATCCACAGGATATATATCAGTTCTTTCTGTTTCTTGCATTTAGGAGTACTGTTCACTCACATCTGACTTTTCACATTTAATTATGTAGATTTCTCAATCCATTAACTAATAGCTGTTGAAATATAATGCTCAAACATGAATGTTCCAGGAGGAAGTCTTGCCTCTTACATAATCAACCAACTTAACAAACTCAAAAAATTTGGAGCTAGGACTTTAAGCTGAGGAAGGCTAAAAAGCCAGAGTGTGTTTAGGATGAACATGCTGGGTGACTATGAATTTTAGGAGTTAGTGAGTTTGTCAGATTTTCAAAAGAAACTTCAGTTCACTGTTTCTCTAATTACCATTAATAATAATAAATAATAATAATTTGAAGTTACAGAAGGAAGTGGAGGTATACATGTACCTAATATGAGACAAGTGTGAATCCACATTCTTCCACAGAGATCTAAACACTGTTTAATTTCTTCATGGGTGTAAAGTCCAACTTTAGAGACATATTGAGGATTGGCCCTGTTGTCACCTGATGATAAGATCACAGCTGCAACCCATGTACAAGGATCAGTAAGAAGTTCCCAAAACTCTTCTTAGGTTAATCATACACTATTTCTTGGGTTTCTTTGACTTTTTCACTTATATAGTGACTCTATAGTAGGAAATGGTATGAGGTAGAGAGAAGGGAATTATCTTCCATTGCATCTTCCTGTGCCTCTGACTACAGCTCTGATCTGCTCATATTCATACATTATTAATGATTTCTATCTGAATCTATTCCTGTAGCATCCAAAATGGTTTAGATATTATATGTACATAGGAGAACGGCACTCTTCCCACCCTGACTATGAAAAAAAAATAAAAAATCATCAGATGATTCATAATAGAATCATCACTAAATGTCAACTCCAGTGAGCAAGCAACAGTTTGGGTCATACACACTGAAATTCTTTTAAGTGTCTTTGGATATTTTGCCGGGCAATTTCTTCCTGTAATGCAGAAATGCTGATAAAGTTAACATTAGTAAAGTTATCAAAGGAAATTGAAAAGACCACTGCATTTTTTTCTTTGAAATTACAGAAACTGCCGTGTTTCTGTAGAGTAAATGGGTGCTCCATGAGGCAACATAGAACAAGCAGTTAAGAAGAAACTATACATTTTTTAATTAAAGAGGAAAAAATAATTCATGAGAAATTATAAAAGATATCATGACTCTCTGAATTCAGAGTAGCTCTTTATTATAGTCAGGGAAAAAAAAAAGACAAAACCATGATAGCATTTCTTAACAATTTTTCTGTTTCTTTTACCAGTAGGTACTCATTTTTCTCCTTTTTTTTTTTTTTGAGGACTCTGTTTTTGCACTCATATTAATCAATTGCAATCTCTTTTCAATGACATAAACCTATTAATGCTAGAATTTACATTTCCAATACATTTTAAGTTAAATGCTCTCAGCACCAAATTACAGGATAAACACAGTTCCTTTTTTTCCTTTCACTTTATTTCTCAAGAAATATTACTTTTCCAAGTAATATCCCCCAAAATTTAATTCTTAATCTTCACTTGAATACAGATCACCATTCTAATAGGCTGTATTTGTATCTGGCAGCTCCATCAGAAGCTGGAAAGCTGAACCAAAATGAAAATTGCATGAAATATTCTACTGTCTTAATTTCATTTGTTTCATCCACGTTTGAAAATTAACCATCAGGCGCTTGAAATTAAAAACAAACAAACAAAAAAAAACCCAACAAAAAAAAAAACCAACCAAAAAAGCCAAAACATATAAAGCATATGTACAAGAGTGCTCAGTACAGACAAATTAGTACTTGCTTGATAGATACGACATAAAAAAAATGCTTTACAATTTGCAAGATTTACACATAGATTTTCTTTCTTTCTGTTTTTTTTTTTTAATGATTTATCTGGAAGCTATATCTATCTTGGTTTTAAGATGTACTTGGAACTGCATTCAGTTTCTCAGAGGTGATTGTTTTCTGCCTTTTGTCTCTGCATTTCAGGCTAGTAAATCAAGTGGATCTGCAGCACAACTTGTGTGCTGCAGTTAACAAGCTGGGAATGTAGACAGTAAGGAAGAAAAAAGCAAAACCTGAGGTATGCCACCTCACTTATCCAGAGGCTGTGTCCTCTTCTAAATGTGGTCATAAGTGCACACCATCATTGTTATCCCATGCTGAATTCTTGATTTATAGTAATATGGTATTCCCTTGGCTGGCTAAGGAAAAGTGGTGAGGTGTGAAGTCACAGGCTTTTCTGGGAGTCAGGATGCCAGTGAGTAAGACCAGTCAGGAAGGAAATATGTATGACCATATCACATGAGAGAAAGAAGACCTAGCCATGAATCTTACATGGCTGCCAATACTTCAGTTTCACTTTGTATATGTTCTTTTCATAGCTCAGTTTACCCCTCCTTCAGTCAGTCCTTTTTTCTCTATCAAAGGCATCTGCCTACAAAATGATAGCTAAAATCTGAGGATAAATGTAGTCTTGCCAGTAAAGGGTCTCTACTGCCTCACAAAATACAGTTCTTCTCTCATGATGGCAGTACCTGAAAATCATCACTCTTCCCTGGCCTTTTTTTCTCACCCTTAACTTCTGGTATCCTTCTTCCCTGCTCACATCCTCTTTCTCTCCACATCCTGAGGGAACCACATCCTGAGATGTTCCTTTCAGACCAGTCATACTGAACAGACCTACCAGGCCTGGAATAACTTAAGAGTGGCAAGAATTACATAGAACTCTTAAAAGACATATTTATTACCTCAGGAACTTTAATTAATAGGGTCAAACTAATCTACAGTGACTTAAAAACATCACAGAATATTTGAGACAACAGTAAATGAAATAACATCAAGAAGACAAAGAGTAGCAAACCTCCGGCTGCCGCCGTAGTCCTGTTACAGGAAGGTTTACTTGGCCTACAGTTTGAATATTGTCCCTAAATTAAGTCCCCATGAAGGAAGGTTTTGCCATATGTCTTTTGCAATTCAGTGGCTAAGCATGAGAAATATACTAGGGCTCATCTTAATGTATCATTTTCATACTAGTTTTGTCTGGGATGGATTTAGTTTTCTTCATAATTAAGAAGCCTGTATAGTGATATGTTTTAGACTGGTGATCAAAACAGTATTGACAACACACCACACCAGTGGTTTTTTCATTGCTCAATGGGCCCGTGACACATCAGGACATGTAAGAAGGGATGCAGTCTTGTGATTCAGGGGTGGCTATGGACAATTTAGACCATACTGCACAGGTAATCCTATGAATGCAAAATGTCCTGCAATCAAGAAAGCCAAGCATGGGGGGTGATAGCTGAGATACAAACATGGGGAGGCCTGGTGGAGTGATTATATCACACTGCAATGAACATGAAAAAGTAAATGCCACTTCTTTACAACAGTGGAAGCAATTATGAGATGACTGGAAACATCATCCGTGACCCATACCACTGCCTGAAACCTGAAATCCTGGGCCTTGATAAAAACAAGCCTTGTGGCAAAAACGCACTCCAGAAAGAATCTGATCTGTCCGCAGGACTCATAGATACCTGGGTGTATCATATCCCCTACAACATACCAGCCTTTAATTGAACAATTAAAATCTATACTGAAAGTGATGGGTGCTGGGACCTTCATACAATGGGATACAAATCCAGCAGAAGTCACTTGGTTAATTAACACTAGAGGATCTGCTAATCATCCTGGTCCTGCCCCAACAAAACCCGTACACACTGTGGAAGGACATAAAAGTCCCTCCAGAGCACTTAAGCAACTCTCTAAGAAACTGCAGGAAAGTTGTTACTTAGGAAAAGGCAAACCCATTAGGAGGATTGCTTTTGCTCTGCGCTTGGTGGGTAACACAAGGGGATGGGAAAATCCAGTGTGCATCTCAAGGAGATTTAACTTCAGGTGAAAATATCCCACAATCCCAGTTGTACGTTGCCATTGCTATATGCCGCCATAGTTCTATGTCAAAAGTGCCAAAGTCATCTGAAACAACAGAGTACAAACCCTGTAAGAAACCAGGCAAATGCAGCAATGATACAGAACACCATCTTTCCGGTCCTGAATGACCATCACAACAGGTAAAACCCAGTTCACGGAATAAATTAACTGAATAGACATTTGAATGAATGTTTGAATGAGGATGGTCCATAGACGCAGGGAATTATATCTGTGTATATGTCAAAGGACAGGTAAGGAGGTGATGGGAGCTGATGAAAATATAGTGAATAATGTAGTACCTGAGCACAATGCAATGATATGGAATAAGGTAGAGATTATACTAGGATGGAGTTAATTTTCTTCCTAGCAGCCCATATGGTGCTATGCCTTTCGTGACAGAAACTGTGTTGATAACCCAGTGATGTTTTAGCTGTTGCTTAACGATGCTGAACAGCATCAAGACCTCCTGTTTCTCACTCTGACTCCCCAGGGAGTAGGCTGGGGTTGGACAACAGGCTGGGAGAGGACACAGCCAAGATGGCTGATCCAAATTAACCAGAGAGACATCCCATGTCATATAATGTCACATTCAGCAGTAAAGACAGGAGAGGTGTCGGAGTTTTTCCAAAGTCGCTAGAGAGGGTACAAAAGCGGGCTGCCAAGGTAGTAAAGGATTTGGAGCATACGCCATATGAGGAATGGCTGATGGATCTGGGGCAGTTTAGCCTGGAGAGGAGGAGATTGAGGGGAGACCTTATAGCTCTTTACAACTATCTGAAGGGAGGTTGTAGTGAGGCAAGAGTTGGTCTGTTTTCCCTAGTGGCTAGTGATAGGACAAGGGGAAATGACCTTAAAATGTGCCAGGGGAGGTTCAGGTTGGATATAAGAAAAAATTTCTTTACTGAAAGGGTTGTCAGTAAATGGAACAGCCTGCCCAGGGAGGTGATTGAATCACCATCCCTGGAGGTGTTTAAGCGACAGATGGATGTTGCGTTGAAGGACATGGTTTAGTGGTGTTGATAGGGCTAGGAAAAGGTTGGGCTCGATGATCCTGAAGGTCTCTTCCAGCCAAAAATGTTCTATGATTCTATGATTTTTCTTTCTTTCCTTCACTTATTTAAATGTCTTTATCTCAACAGACAAGTTCTCTCCCTTCTGCCCTTTTGATTCCCTCCCCCAATCCACTGTAAGTAGAAGGAGGGAGGGACCAGCTGTGTGGTCTTTCAGTAGCTTGCTGTTGAAGGCACACATCTGAGTGGGAGACCTGGGCTGTAATTCCTTACTGACTCATTTTAGAAAAGCATTTAAATTGGAAACTTCTGTTCTGTGGAAAAACCTTATATGCTGTGTGTAGCCATTTATACACTGCATGTCTTCCCAATTTCTGCAAATAGGTGTTGATTGGAGAAGACACTGTGTATTGGATTTTCTCACTTATGGAGTGGAATGCTCAGCAATGAGATCTTTTGCTTACTCTCTTTCCCTCTAGGCCAAAAAAAGCTTAAACTTCTTATACAAAGTAAGAGTTTTAGAAAAATATTTAGAGTTATAACAAATTAGACTCAAATATGTGCAATGAGACAAGGAGTAAAATTTGTGTTCTGGACATATTTTTTGTTAGGACTATAGATTTACTGTGTAGGGAGTTAGCTGCTAAGAGTGGTGGTGGACGTATCTTTACTTTTCTTGTGTAAAGTCTTTTATTTTACACATACAGGAATAATTCAGAATTAGTTTTTTAAAAAAATATTTTAATTGCCAAAATTAAAAAAAAACAAAAAATGATAATGGTTGTAATGGTTGGGCACTAAGCCAAAAAGTCCATTATTTATAAAGGTTTATCTGAGAGGAAATGATTCAAAAGCAGAACTCTATAATGAAGATGCTGTCTCTAATGGATGAAATAATGACACAATTACAGTAAAAGAATAATCATAGTTTGAAAACTTAGAATAATATCAACAATTGTGAAATGAAGAAATTATTAAAATAAAGTCATTGTGTCCCTCTGTAAAAAACAACAGTTTACACACAGAGACATACACATATGTTGTACATATATATATGAAATTAAGACTGAAAAGTTTCCAGGAAGGTATTTTGGACTTGCAGTACCAGGTATTGTTTAAACAAACTTTTCTACCTAACACAGGTACAGACCAACCTGTTGCTGTGTATAGGTTGGTTAAATTAAAGTCAATAGACAACATAAGAGTAGCTAGCCCATGCTCATTACTCTAAAGCTAATAGACAGCATCTGTACATCTAATATACAGTGTTCAGGTTAATTGAAAGCTACCTTAAATAAACAGATTATCTCCATTCGTGGTATGCTGTGTAGGAACTGGCGGAAAGTTCACAATTTATTTCAATCACCAAAGCATCTGTGGTTTTTTATCTTAAGATAAAATAGCCAGATTTTTAAGAATGACTTCTGTAAATGTTCTTTCAGGCTCTGATAGTCCTTTATCAGAGCTTTAAAGTGAATAGAAAACCATCTTCTCTACAAAATAGGATCTGGTTATTCTTTTCTGGGACTCAGTAGTTCCACTCACAGTCCCAATTCAAAGAAAATACAAGCACATGCAAAAGCAAATTTCTTTCCCTTCAGATTTGAAGTTGGAAAATGACATAAAGAAGTGATTATCTCTCAGAGCCACCTCTTGTATGTTTTGTACATAATACATACAAAATTTGATTTTTAAAGAGAGACCATTGCAGAGAATCTTTTTAAATATGAAAAACCCTGAGGGTAACAGTATTCAATTTTTTTGTGAAAAAAAATGCACAGTTTGTTCTCAGTGACATACTGTTATCATGATGTCCCTCATAATTTAATATTTGTGTTGTTTTAACTATAAGAGTGTCACTTATTGCACTATACACACAGCAAGGAGACCAGATCTTTGAAAAGTGGATAGGAAAGTTCTAGGAACAGTCTAGAAGCAGAGCCCTGGAGCATTGCAACAACTGTTTATGTATGCAGTGAAAAAAGAACCTGAACTATTTAACTTAGCTTTAGGAAGACTTTAATAGAAAATACTATATTCAAGCAAATAACAGCCAGGGGACTAATTGCAAGTCTCCAAGGCTGTAGAAATAGGACTGTTCCTACACTTGGAACAGACATGATTGAAAAAAAA
>VWZK01014996.1:0-17179 GCA_013396935.1 Baryphthengus martii | reverse complement strand
ATATTATCTTCAAAGAGACATCATTTCAATAACACCCTCCAAACTTCAAATATATTATTTTTCAAGAAGAATTACTTAATAATAAAAGAGATTGTGGTAGGAAAAGTGGAATGAAAATCTGGAAAGCCAGTTTTGAATTTAGATTAACACAAACCTGTCAGAGAAGCTAGCAGTGGCCAAACACCTGAAATCTATTTTTATTTTCTTAGGCTGCTCCAGAGATATGTGGACAGGTAAAAGACTAAAAGACACGTTTGGGTATATTGCTTTTTACCATCTCCAGATAGCCCAACTGCAGGTTATTAGTGTATTCCTAACAGCAGGGAAAGGTGCAGCAAACCTTTCTTCTCCATTATTAACCTTTTTCCTGAGGACCACGTACCCAGAACAGTGAGGGAAAGTTGTTTCTGGTTTATGGGATATCTCCACTACTTGAGAACACCTGACACTTCTAGAAGGTGTTAAAGATGCAGGACTAGCTCTGAGATGTTGCAGGTGAACAGTTTGGGTGCAACAGTAGAATGTAAGAAAAGCTGTAGTGATCTAACTCACAATCTCGTCTCTAGTCATAACCAAGTAAAATAAGAAGACTGGCAAGCTTCACTTCTCTTCACCAGTTTCCTATTTCCACATTAGAGTTCAGTATTTTATTTCTTGTGTTGACCTAAAATCCAAAAATTTTCACTCACATGATATGGAAGCTAAATTAGAAATTGGCCTGTATGGTTTTAGACCAAGGGAATTTAGACAGAATATCCCAGTATTAACCTAAATGATCAATACTAACTTTATGTATGGGTATAAATCAGATTTTTGGTCTTATTCTAGCATAGATTCATATGGTTAATGAAAGTCTATAAGCTTTTTAAACTGAAAAATAAAAACCTCTTATTAGCTAGCTCTTCCAAAACCAAAACAAAACAGAGAATATGCTCTAGCCAGTTAAGACTGTGTATGATTATTTCTTGTGTTGAATAATGAAAGGAAGGCTGTTTGGGTTTTCTTTCTGTTCTGCCTTTAGCAGAATGTAATTTTTTTACCCAAGAGCCTTTGAAAGAGCTTAAGCTTTAAATCACATTTTTCTCTGATGAAAAGACTTTATGCCTTCCTCACTGCCCTCTGTATTCTCTATACAATACATTTATACTTGCTTAGAAGCTTTGATTCAGGTTGAACAAAGTAAAGGGGCATCTTGCTCTTAATTGACTTAGGTGTGATATTTCCAGCCCATTCATCCAAAAAAAAGTGCAGAAAAAGGCATTGTTTAGAATGAAAGATACATATTATAATCTCTTAGTTAAGTATGGCTCACTTATATAGCTGTGTTCTCTTTTCTCTCTTAACTTTGCACATCTTTTTTATTTCTCCTATTCTCGTCCTTGTTCTCTATTCTATTTTATTTTTTTTTTTGACAGCATGTCTTTTGTAAGCATGGTTTTTCTTCAATTTATATGTAATTTATTTTAATGTGCTGAAAACACGTTACAGCAGAATTCTTGTGCAATAATACAATACAATATAGGTTGCTCAAAAGCAGACTACTTGTGTACAACCTATCAGTTTCTCAGACAGTATCTGGTGTTATAAGAATATTGTACAATACAAAAAAACACATGGCAGTAGAAACTATTTCCTTTCTGGTGTATGTTTAAGGAGTCAGCATCAAAGTCACTGGAGTTATTTCACATTTATTCAGATCTGCGTGAGAGCTGAATGTGCCAATATTTTAATCTAATTAAGCCTTTAGATGTAAATTCGAAATGGACTACATTTTCTTCCTGCTGTATTTCAGTCTACTTGGTGACAATGCACAGGCAATAAATGTGGCATAGTGTGTGTGTGTAATACAGAAGTCTCTGAAGTGGACCAGGTAAAATCAGACATAACCATTGATCTTCTGAAAAATTGGAGCCTGGATTTAGTATGTAGCTTATGCAAAGAAAGAGGATAAGGCAGATTTCTTAATACAACTCCAGTTGGTCTCATTATTCACTTACTATGTTTATGATGGTGAATCCCACAGTTACAGTAATCCAAGCCAGTAGGTAATTTGTGCCAGTGCTTTTAACAGCACCCATATTCCCGTAAGCAAGAGAATTACATTCACAAGCCTAACTAGAGATTTAGTAAAAAAAAATTAAAGTAATATTTTAAAATAGTTTTTCATGTGAACAGAATAAATATGGGAATCTGCACTCAAACTTTGGGGAATAATTTTTTTTAAAATGATCACTGGCTCATATTCTATTAAATTCTTTCTGATATCTATGTATTCAGAATACATTTTTTCTACGCTGGAGCTCAGTTTTTAAAGGTACTGTCCTTCATGGCTGATACTTACAGAAGTCAAGCTTTAAAAGTACAGCAAATTCCCATCTCTGTCTCTCACACAAGTAAAGATACCAGCAAATCAGCTCTAGGGTGGATTCTGATCTGATATTTGATTTTCCTTCCTGACTTTGGAGATATCAGTCTATTCACCAGTTTAGCTCACATTAGAAATCTGCTCCTTTTGCACTGTGTGTGCATGCCCTACCATTTTCGCCATCACAGTTCACAAAATAGTATTCAGATAATTGACAAATATGTTGTTAATCATCTGCCCAGAATATTTATTTACCACAACCTCAGACATCATAGGGATCTAAGGGTATGATCAGTTGTCAGTTACACTGACCTAAACTCAGAATTTTTCCTGTGAAGTCTGTGAAAATAGCTCAAATATGTGACACACAAACATTTCCTATCACATCTATTCTGTTAAGCACCACTCCCACGAGGTTGGAATTCTTCAGGTTATTCCTCCAAAACTAGACTTCAATGATATATAAAAATATTCAGCATAGCTTAATCACCTTCTGACTGTCAGGAATACTTCCAAAACTTATCAAAGTACTGTGATCTCAGGCTGGCACAATGGTCTGTTCAGGGAATTTATGGTCTTCATTAATTAGAAAATCTCTGAACGGTCTCTAACTTACACCTGCTCTGAATCAGTCCCTTTTTCCTCACCAAGATCACAATTTTGAAACCCTTATCTACCACTGTTATATGAACAAAAGAAGTGTTGTGGCCGAAGAGTTAATAAATTGAGGGGGGAACGAACACCTGGTAACTGTAGGACCCTGCGGGGTCAGAGGGCAGCTGGTATTCCCTCCCCTTCCCTGCCACACTCTATAAAAGGACAGGGAGTTCCGGTTTCACTCGCTTGCTCTCTTTTCTTTCTCTCTTGGACTGTGCTGCCGCTGGGACCACATCTCAGCGCAGCCAGGCCTGGCTCCACGTGCTCTGCACAATCCATCACCATCCCAGAGCTGGTTTTGGATATACTTTTGTATCCCTCTGCCCTTCATGTTTCCTTTTCCATGTTTATCTCTGTTACTTATTAAATTTTGTTCATAGTCTTAACTTCCAATTTAGTGTGAGGCACTTCCTTCCTCATTCCCCTTTGTATCCTCCCTTGGGAGGGAAGGGAGATGGGGAGAGAGGGCCAATAGGAATCCTGCTCTGTGGGGTTTGCCCTGAGCTTTAAATAGAGACAACAAGGATATTGCAGGATTGTTTTAAGGTAGAAAACTAAACTCAACTCTGCTGCACAAGGCATAATACGGCCCTAGGCACCTCCTACTTCACCTTTTTTCCCTTCATGATGTGTATAGGGACAATTACTTTGGTTATGTGATAGGCAATAGTTCTCTAGAAAGAATAATTTCAAAATTTATTTCTTATCTTTCTTGCAGAAAAAGGTGATCTCTAGAGGTGTTTCAAAAAAACACGTTTGGCCAGAACTTAGGAGTGGATAAAATGGACAAAGATTCTGCTGATTAAGCTAATTTTTTTTCAGTACTTTCTTGCTAATGAATGTTGTGGTGGGTGATAAAGGTGACATCTTTATCATGTACTAGGTGAAAGAAGATAAAGTCTGCTAGCACCTTCACAAGTAAATAAAATTGTGTTTATCCAGGCTATTTTTAAAATTTCAACCTATGGAAAAACAGTACATAAGTCCAGCAGAAGATGCTGCCATTGAAGATAATGGAATGGAACGTGAACAAGCCTATACTTTCTCTGACATACAGAATTTTAAAATTATAACAAATCGTTTTTCTCTGAATAAGAAAATCTCAGAGGGGATCAAACTTAAGTTCAGTTTGAAAAAATGTTGCAGTTAAAATATTTCCGAAGATTCAAAAAATAGGTGACTGGTAGATATCTGCTGATTGAGTTACTAGTGCTCTTTTCATAAGCATGTCTTCTTCTCCATTGAACTGATAACCCAGAATATTTATTTTATTTTTAAATGGTTACCTGAAGCAGTAAAAATATAAACCTACAGGCTAGGACAACAGTAAGGTGCTATTTTTCAGTTATAGGGTGGAATGTTAACCAGCACAGTAATACTGAAATTCAGCAGACATAGGCTATCAATTGTGCCTTTTTAATACAAAATATGTAATATAATGTTAAGCATACAACGCAAGACTGCATATTTTCTGGAAAGAGAATTGCCTGGTACCTCTGCTGCATACTGTAATTGCAAAATGCAATACATGCTTCTGTGATTAGAAGGCAATGGTGAAATTGGCAAAGAAAGATCAAAATGAAAGAGAATTTCTTCGCTTTCATTGTCAGTTAAAAAATTCTGGGCTCAAAATCACCCTTATATTTTAAGTATTCATTAAAACAAATCAGTGTATTAGAAATTTAAAACTTACTTATTTCAACATAAATTTTGCTGTTATTTTTGGTTGACAGAGAATTTCACTATCTGAGTGAAATTTGAGTTTTGTATATAAAACTTCTATTAAATTTCGTAGTGAAATATGAAAAATGCCATCCAAGCATAGGTGTATTTTTTTTTTCAGCTAGAACACGGTGAAGATGTAGCTGATGATAATAAAATTACCTTAAAATATCACCCAAGTGGTAAGAGGAAATATCCTAATTAAATATATTTTACTTTTCACAACATTTTTATTCAAAAACACAAACAAGAAAAAGAAGCTTGATATAAGAAAAAAAATATATCTTTTTCATCTGCTCTGTTATAAAATCTTAAGTGTAACTATCTGTCCATATGCTCCTGTTATATGTATGCTGAAGAGCATGTAGAGATTTTCTTTTAAAAGTGTCTTGTGCGTTATCTATAAATCTCTACTTTTATATTTGGTGTATTTCAACAGAAGAAGCCTTGCAAAGATCTCTTAAAAGGAACTGTATAAAATCAATGAAAAAAAAAAGTCTTTCAGAGAGGAAGGAAAAATAAGAAAAAGTCTATGACAGGGCATGAAAGATTTCATTGTACCACTGTTGAAGTAGATGCCAATATTAGAAGCCCCCTCACGATACATTCTTTAAAAATGTCTTATCACTATCTAGAAGTCTAATTGTATTTTTAACTAGAAAATATTTGTATAATAACCTTCCTCAATGTTTTAGTTCATAGTAACGTATATAGTAATGATAATGATAAAATTAATAATAAGCTAGATTTTGAACAATAAAATTTGTAACCCTCATGTGGAATACTTAATACAAAGTTTGTAACATCTTGTCTTAAATTCTGCGTACTATTCTTAACAGATTTCCATATTTCTCTGCAGTTACCTTGACCAATACTATGTGCCATAAACGTTGTATGAGTACTTATCAATGATTAAATGAACATCACAGTGTCTTGACATCCAGTTTTATTAAGGCTGAAGCCCTAGATGATATTTAAATGATTTGTTTATTTCCTCTGTGAGGAGCAGAATTTGAATGGTGCTCATTAGTATTAGCTTTCGGGATGCTGAAGAGTTAGCAGAATATTATATTCTCTTGTAATTATGTTCATAGAGTTTGTAGTATTTTAAGCAGAAAAAAAATCAGAAGTCTGATGTACACTGGAATGCCAACGTGAGTTGCAAAGCAGAAATCACAAACTCTGCATATGGTAACAGTGAGAAATGACCAATCCAACCTTCTCCCCAATAGTGTGGACATCTGGTGTTCATGAGGCAAGCTCATGCTGTCTGGTTTTCTGTACCCAGGAGGTGACAGACACATGATGGTTCAGTTGGGTGAAGAGGAAAGCTTAGTGCAAGGTTGCAGATCTCAGATAGAGTTGTGGAAAAATTGCTGTGACTGCATCAGAGAATTATGGTCCTCCCTGCAAAGGTTTGTGGTGCTAGGAATGTCCTGGTAAACCATGGGGCATTCAGTTGTACCCCTGTGGTGCTATTTTCTATAGTTAATCTTCGTGCATCTTTCTCTTCTCCCATGCAAAAGCACACAAAAAATTCAGATGCCATGCTGACTAAGATCTTTTCAGTCTTTTGAGAAAAAAAAAATGTGCTTTTAAAGCTTACAATGTTTTTCTTTCCCTTTTTCTTTTAACTCTTAGTCTTAGATGCAACTCTTGATTTAAGATCCCATGGGCTTCTAGGCAAGGCTCAGCACATCTTCACTTGCATTTGCATCTAGTTTGTTTTGAAACAAAATTGAAAAAAAAAAGAAAGATCCATCTAGATTTCTGGTAACTCAGTACTAAAATATGCTCATCCATTTGAATTTTTTTTTCTTAGTGGTGAAAGATAAGGAAAAATGTGTCTGTTGTTGTATGTAGCTACCTATCATCATTATTATTGTTGTCTTGAAATCTCTCCTTTTTTAATAATAATCTATCATTACTTGCTATAGGAATTTTGCACAGCTGTGTTTTTCTTAGAGGACAGTGGCAGCTTCATGTCAGTGTGCTATAGTAATTGATGAAAATAGCCCATCCACCAGAGTGTTCAAATAACCCGTGTTAAAGTATCTTTCTTGATCCTTTCCTGTGTTCATTCCCCTGGGAATTCCTCCAGCTATGGCTATCCTGAAGGCAAGAATCTGCTGCCTGTAGTGAAGAGGTGACTGTTATTTTCTGTGCTGTTGTCGTTCCCATAAGAGACCAACTCACCAATGCTATGGTTTGTAAGTCACTTATAATATCTAGCTCTTCCAAACAAGACTCAGACAAATACAAAACAGGCATTCCCTGAAAGCTGAGTTCAGCTTTTGAAGAGTAAACAAACATTTCATTAAAATGGTCTCACTAAAGACGGGCAGAGAGATCTGAACTGAGCTGTCACCTTGTATTAGTCACACCCATAAATTCTGCCATGTTACAGTGCTCACTTGCAGTATCCCAGAGAGCTTGGAAGAGGCAATTCTTCAGGTTTCCCTCTCATTGTTTTGGAGTTCTGTCTGGGGGGAGGTTATCTCCCTTGCAATGTCGAGTATGATTGCCATGCTTGCTTTGCGTACATGTGCTCAAATACTGACCCTGACAGCAATAATTGCTATTAGGCCAGTGCAAATAAATATTTTTGTTAGGAGGCCACTTTTTTCTGTATCAGCTCCTCTTCTTTCAGGTTTGAGACATAGCGTTTCTGATGTGGATGGTTTCCTGGACTTTTGGATTCTTTTTCCCCTAGAAGCAGTGACAGAGAGCTCAGTCCCCACATTTGGTCTGACAATCTGACAACTGCTATCACCAGGCCACAGCTAGGAGTGGTTTATTACTTTTACTAGGATTTATTTAATTCAGCCTCACAGCCTGAGGGGGTGGGGGAAGAGATTTAACTCAAAATTAAATTCTTGTAGGCATGCTTTTAATATAAGAAAAATAGACAGGAGGAATACAGAGAGAGGGCAGAAAAGCAATGGTTGGAAAAGCGTGTAATGTGAATGCGATTATTAAATGTAATGAGTCATGGAAGTGGGCTTGGTAAAACATGTATGAAGCAAAAAAGTAAAGGAAAAAGAATAGCAACACACATGATAAGGTAAGACAAGCACTGGCTGGATGTTTTTTTTCAAAGCATAGCTTTAGAAAAGGAAATTTAAACCAGTGACTAGATGAATAATTCTTGAAAGTTATATTTCTGGCAAAAAAAAATTCAATAGAAGTATCTTTTCATTGAATAAGTATGACTTTGCTCTCCACTACTCAAACACTGTATTATTTTCCAAATGAGTAAGGGGGGGAAATAGCGATGTTTTAAAAAAACAACCTTAAAAGCAGGGGAGTATTTTGTGACTTTTTTCTGCGAAATCTTGTTGAAGAAGGTTGTGTAAACAATGAAACTATGAGAGCTGCACACTGCATTCAAGTATTCCAGACTCAGATACAGTTCCCAGCCGAGTCCTCCTGTTCAATCAGGAGTTTTCCTGTCTAGCTTCGGCCATCAGAAAGCAATAATTTCTTCCACATAAACCTCTGAGTCCAAACCAGGGAAGTTCTTTGACATTGCCTTTCACTGCTCATGGTGAAATGAATTTATTCCTGGCAACCAAACACAGGAAACAAATAGGATGGAAAAAGATGAACATAAATAGAAAATGTGCTAATCTCTACCTTTTAGATGATTAGCATTGGGAAACTACTGTACCTCTATCCCTCCAAGGATTTTATTGAATCAGTGAAGCTTTCATCTCATTATACAATGGACTGCCAACTTTCTTTGATACTTGATGATGAGAGGGCTAGAGCACCTCTCGGGTGAAAACAGACTGAAAGAGCTGCAGTTGTTCAGCCTGGAGAAGAATAAGATCATGAGAGACCTTCTAGCAGCCTTCCAGTACCTAAAAGGATTCTACAAGAAAGCTGAAGGGGGATTTTTCACAAGAGCATGTAGAGATAGGACAAGAGGTAATGGCTTTAAACTGAAAGATGGTCAATTCGGATTAGATATAGGGAAGATGTTCTTCTCTGTGAGAGTAGTGAGGCACTAGAATAGGTTGACCAGACAAGTTGTAAATGCCTCATTTCTGAAAGTGTTCAAAGCCAGGTTGAATGGGGCTTTGAGCAATCTAATCTGGCGAAAGATATCCCTGCCCATGGCAACTTCCAACCCAAACCATTCTATGTTTGTGATGCAATTGTTTCTCCCATGGACCATCCAGTCTGCTGAGAAAGCAAGCAGTGCTTAGTAAAATTCCAGAGCAGCTTCCTAACCCACAAGGAAGGAAAACATTCTTTCACTTCAGGGCTGGGAAATACTCTGCATTCACAGGGATGATCTTCATGTTTATGAAGTTTTATTTTTTAAAACAGTCATCTAACTGCAGCATATCCTTGAAAGTCCATGTAGTGGTGAGCAACAAGCTTGAACAATACTGGCAGTAAGACAAAATTACTCCCATCACTATCTTTCAAGGATGTTGCAAAAAGGAAAATGGGATTACCAAAATATACTCCTCTAAGTATTCCATGATTTCCAGATTAATATCTGCAATAAACTTATCCTGAATCAGAGTAGAGCAATTGGGGCTATGTAATCACATATGAATGATGGCATTTTGTAACATATGTATTTCATTCAGCATTATTAACACTCTCTTCCGTACTCCTTTGATCAGTTTTGGCCTTCAGTAAATCTGTAGCTGGCTGCAGTGTAATGGAGCTTTGGGATGGGGATTGGTTTTGTGGACACACGATGCTTGCAAAGCAGGAAGTTATCAGGAGAAAAGCTTTAATCTCCTTCTTCTGCCATCTGTAACCTTCTGATCATTCATCTTTGAATGAGTAAACACCTGAAAAGACAAACTACTCAAATGTTTTAAAGCCAGTGTTACATATTTCTGTAAGGAGCTGTGAACATAGGCTAATACCTGTCAAAAAAACCCTGCATGAGGAAGGAAACAGTCTTGGGCAAGACATGAGTTCAGGGAAGGAGCTTAAAACAAGGTTTTTACACAGTTGCTGGTGGAGTAACAATGATAATGTAACTACCCATGATCCGGCCAAATAGTCCCATTTTCCTGTACTGAGCAAGATGTATCAAAGGATCAAAATGCCTGAAGACTACTCATAATCACCTTCCTTATGAGTGAAAGTTTATACTTTTGCCTCTTCCCTTGAAAATAAAATGGACCATTAATAGTCAGTAAATACTTCAATGTTAGAATATTGTTCAGAAGAGAAGAGATCATCTCTTGGGAAATGAAAGACTGGAGGAGAGGGAGCCAGTACACAGCAATTCATCATCTGTGTATCATTGCACAGAGCCTATGAGATTTAGCAACGGCTGGATTTAGTGACTAAGAAATATGAATAAATCAAGAGTCTGTCAAAATTGCACTTTGCCTGCACAGAAACGATGTCAAGAAATCCGAATGTATAACCTAAAGGACATCCTGAATCAAATAGTCCGCATAAAAAGCCAAAGATATCACTGCCACTAATCTGCAAGTCAATTATCCAGATCTTGCAATGTGTATATTACTGTACATCCTATATCTTATGCCAGATCTAGGCAGCTCCCTTTAAAGCTGTGCCCTTACGCACAAAGCCAAACCAAGCTCTCTTAGAATTTTCTATGTTATATATTCATAAACAATTTAAAGACCTCGGGTAATCATTCTAAATGAAAAAGATAAAGTCTAGAGCCCGTATTTGTTTTCACAATAGAAATAGGTGCTTGTAGGGATTAGGATTCAGTCCTGAAAGTGTCATTTCTACCCTGTTTGCTTCTTTGTCTTTGCAAAAGTCATAGCATGTGCCTTATGCAATTTCAATGCAACTGTGATGGCACTTAGAAAGGTAGTTTCTGGATAGTGTAAATCACTTCAGCTTGAATTACTTCATCTGCAACAGTAACAAACGAGATGCTTTAAAGACTTTTTCCACTATACATGCTTTTCATTTAGTTGCAAAGGTTTTAGAATAAGGGATCTTCTCTGAGTTTAGTCAGCACTTGGAATAAGTGTGTTTTCCCGTGTTGTCCCAGTCACGATTATTTGTAAATCTACTGTCAGTATCAATCTGTCTTGACCGATAGTACTGTTGCAGAGAGAAGTGATGATGAATAAAGTTGATAGATAAACGGGCAAAGGAGAGTATGTGGCCCAACTGAAGAAAAGGTCTACAGGGCAAGTCTTCCTTTTTTTTTCGCATAAAGTTAACAGAAAAACAAACAAACAAAAAAAAACAACACACACACACAAAACACAAAAAAATCCCCACAACTTTTCAAAACCTCAAATCAATTAAGTTTTAGTGGGAACTTACACTTTCTTTCAAGCCAAATGAACTCAACACCAAAAAAAAGTAAGATACAGCTACTAGTTCCAGGTCTCACAAAAACACTTGAAACTTTTTATTTGTGAAGCAAAGTGAGTGAGAGACAGGGACATGCTCCACAAAGAAAAGAACCTTCAGGCTTACTAGTATTCTGCACTCTGTTGTGCAACAAATGTTTTGGGAGGAGAAAAAGCAAAGCACTAGCTGATGAAAAATTTTACAAATTAGATTAAGAATTTAGCCCCTGAAAATATATATAACAAATTCCTTACTTGAAGTATTATGAATACAACTCTCAAATGCCATATGTAATGTAATTACTGGAACATTAACTTAGATGCTCTATTCAAGTCTGTACAACAGTTTCAATGGACTCATGTTTGCTGAGCTGGACTAACAACTCTGAAAAATCCACGATTTGGGCAAAATTGTTTTGTGCTGAGTCACTGTAAAGACTATTACTGTTATTTTTTAAGCTGGACCAAAATCCCATTAGTTGACTTGGGGTACTCCAGAATGGTTCAAGGTACGAGAAATATCACAAAAATAAAGGATTTCTGAATTTCACAATAATGCGAGTATTAGATAATTAATTCCACCAGCTTTTTATCATTTAAGGAGACTAAATGATATCAGGAGAATCACCTAAAACCATATCTAGTGCTCTTAGCCCTTGTTCTTTACATCTGAGGTATATACATTCATGTGACTGACGCAAGTGTTTCCTACTTCTGTTGTGTCTTCTGTAGCACAAACAAAAAATTAAAGTTGCACACAGAACTGGAAAAGTGAGCTGTTTCTAAATACCTATGAATCTTCCCTGAACAGATTTTCTGTGTAATCCAGAAATTAAATTATTGCACTGGAATTCAGAAAAGCTGAGATAAAGATTGTCTCTGGTTCACAGGCCTTCTTAGGTGATCCTGGATGTGTTACTTGAATCACAATTTGTAGGCACATAAACACTCCCACATCGTCTATGAGGAAGTGAAGTGCATTCAGGCTCCTGATTTAGACTCTTGGTTGTCTCCGTTTAAGGTTCAGGGCAAAAACCACATAGCAGGATTCCTATCTGCCCTCTCTTCCCCTCTCCCTTCCCTCCCACGGGAGAATACAAAGGCAAATGAGGAAGGAAGTGCCTCACACAAAACTGGAAGTTAAGACTATGAATAAAATTTAATAGGTAACAGATAAATAGGGAAAAGGAAATATGAAGGCCAGAGGGATATAAAAGTATACAAAAACAGCTCTGGGATGGTGATGGATTGTGCAGAGCACATGGAGCCAGGCCTGGCTGCCCTGAGATGCAATCTTAACAGCAGCACAGTCTGAGGGAGAAACAAAAGAGGGGTGAAACTGGCACTTCCTGTCCTTTTATAGAGTGTGGCAGGGAAGGGGAGGGAACACCAGTTGCCCTCTGACCCCTCAAGATCCTACAGTTACCAGGTGTTCGCCCCTCCCTCAATTTATTAACTCTTAAACCACAACATTGGTCTATAAATCTTATTTTTTGCTTACCATCCCCAGCTAGTTTTTGGCATTTCTAAGATGTTTAAGGATATCCATACTATTCCATTGTCTTCTGTTCTATTTTCTTCAATATTTCTTTTACATTTAGCTCTCAAGACTGATTTAAAGACAATGTTTATTAGTGGAAATATTGAGTTTAATGGTTTTCATAAACTTCTCAGCGTTAGCTGAGAACATAGCTCTTACTCACTCTTGTTCTCTTGTCTTTAGAACAGCTTCCTTCACAGTGATGGTCTCTGGATAGACATGCTCACAATCCCATAGTAGCATGTTGCTGCAATAGGAATGTGCACCATGCTTAGAGGAAGCTAGCATCTCACAGTGCTGTGCACTGCACCTGTTGTAGAACGCGAAAGGGTGTCAAGCTTTAGGGCTGGACAAATGGCAGGTGCTCTCTATTAACCTCTTTCCCCTCCCAAAAACAAAGAGAAAGGGAATAAGGGAGAGAGAATTATGACTTGGAAAAGAAAATGAAAACAGTTTTAATGAAAATAAGAACAATAATAAAATTAAATGTATGCAGATATATACAAACCCAATATTGAACCCAGTCATCCACTGATGCTGTGGAGCAGGCACTGGGGAAGTCCCAGACTGGACTCCATAGCAGATAGGAACCAGATTCAGGAGACAGAGTCTAGAACTGGATTTGGGAATATATGGATCAGGATCGAGGGTAGAACGGACAGAATGCTCCTCAGATGCCGGCCATTGAAGAAGAGAGTTCAACATCTGTGATGCCTTAGCTTTATACTGAATATGACATATATAGAATGGAATACCTTGTTGTCAGTTTCAGGGCATCTGTCCTGCCTCTCCTCCCCACAGGTGCAGCCTTTCACTTTTTGCACCCCTAGCTCTGTACATAAGTTTTAGCAGTGACCTCGGTTTCTATAGGAGCAAGTATAACAAAGAGCCTTTCTGCACTGCAGTCCTTGGTAGGAACTCTAGATATGGAGCATTATCACTGCTAGAACCATGTACGCTCTGTGAAAATGTGCCATTAACTTCAGAAAACTAACTTCAGTAAGTTGGAAGAGACATAGATGAAATGTAAAATCGCTGAACAGAATTAGTTCTAGCTCAAACCAGAATAAAGGACCATTATTATAGTGATTTTTAGAGTGTGGAATGTATTAAACAGGGTCTCCAGAAATTTTTATTTTTACAAGCAATGGTTATCATTTTAAAATGAATTTTAGTTAACTAAGTTTTTTATCTCATTCAGGAATTAAAGATTTAAATAAGAAAGTCTGCAGCTTGCTGCATAACAAAGAACTCCACTTGGCTTATAATATGATGACTCTAGGATCTTAAAATCACTGTGGATTAACGTAGGTCTCCTAAGCTAGAAAAGGAAGGTGATGGAATACCTTCTCTGGAGGTAGCAGATGTGAAGTGTAGCAAAGACTGATAGAGAACCAAGCCACATCATAAGGGTGCATATTTGGGAGATTTTAGTTACTAAACTTTGCCAAATATTTATTTAATCATGTACCAACTTTGATTTCTGAAAGGCTCATAACTTTACCACCTGAGATGAGTTTGCACAGACTGCAAAAGTTAACTCTTGTCAATTACAAATACTTGTTCTGTACCACAGAGACAGTAAAACTTTTTGAAGACATGGTCCATAAAATTTTACAGTGAAAAATGAGTATTTTTCTCTCAGTAGTATCTGAACTAATTTAGGTGAGTATATAGGTGAATATGAAGTAATATGTTAAAAGCTTTGTGGCTTTAGCAACATGCTTTAATAAACCTTTATGGTGCTGACTAGAACTTCCACAGTAATCTTCCCATTTATATGAAAAACAAATGCTCTCATTTGGTTATAGTGGTAATTTCTCCTTAACATTACTCCTGAAGGATTACAGGAATTTGTTGATTTTCAGTGGTTTTGAAGCAAAAGGCTCAATTAAAAGAAATGTTCCATAAAATTCTGACTTTTACAACTCTAACATTTCTTTGTACCTGTAAATTTATTCTAGGATAACTGAGAACACTTATTAATCATTTAGCTAATCAAAGATAATGAATTTGGGACTCTATTCACTCTTTTTGTCAGAAATGTGTCTGTGTAAAATTATGAGGAAAGAATACATTACTTAAAAAGGAACTCATTGCAAATAGGAACAACTAAATAACTAATAGCAATGATTGGTTTAACCAGATGTAGTTTTATTGGTCTTGGGTGACATACATTTCTACACCACACTGATGCAAATTATACAGGGAATAACATATATGTACACGTTTGGAAAAAATATTTTTTAAAGAAAAAGAGCAATAAGGAGACAATTCCTTAAAAGAAAATGTCAATATGTGATTTCACAAACAGCCAAAAGTATCGCTTCTTCACAAAATTATTTAATTAGATTTTCATTTTACTTCTTCAGCTGATCATTATTCTTCCTATATCTTTGTGGTTTCCCCTGTTTAAAAGAATAAACTGAAGAAAGAAAAAGCAAAAAAGGAGGAGGAAGAAGACAAAACAGAAAAATATATAACACTTGAAATGTTTGTTTCATTTGTCCATGTCTAATGACATTCCAGGAAATACCGACTGAGTATGTAAATGGCTGAGAGGGAGAAGCAAAGGTGAGAGGATATTTTACCATTCTCTCTGGGGTGTTATTTGCCCATCCTTCCCCCACAAAGTGGTTGTTCACTTCAAGAAACACCCCTGGCTGTACTCAGGCCAGAGTTTAACAGCCACCCCTCTCCAGAGACAGCTCTGTTCCCAGAAAAAGAGCTGCCCCTTTTGTCCCCACCATTTTTCCAATGCCACGGTTTTTGCAAGACTGATTGCTAGCTAGAGGGTTGCCTGATCCATCTCACTGTGCAGCTGCAACAACACATCAAGCAAGGGAGGGAAAGGGACAGAATCAACCCTTTTGCTAGCAATTCAGATTTTTTTCTGGATTGAAGTGCCTCTTTGCCCACAGTCTCAGTGGAAGCCAAGACTGTAGAATCAGTCTTTTGATGTTTTACAACTGGAAATGTCTTTGCCAACAGAAAGTTGTCTTTTCTTCTAACAAACTTGTGCTTTACTTAAGTGTTGTCATGTCTTTTCTACAGCTGTGAATACTGAAGTGATATAAGAGATACCTCAAGCTAACCTGAAAGGCAGTGACAAAGTAGTAACTCAAAGGCTCCTGTTTTTGAAATCCCTCCTAATTCACTAGATTATATTACCTTCATTAGTTCTTGAAGTGTTGGCAATGATCTAACCTTTTTTAGACTTTAACGATTGTTCACTAAATATTGTTCACGAATATTTCACCCTAAAGATTACAAATGCCATGTCTAAAATCAATTCTCATAATCTACGTCATCAAAGGCACCTTATATTTTTCAGATAGTAAAGGATTGTATTTGGTTATTGACATCTACAACTGTATTAATAAGATTCAAATTTAAAAGTTCTATTTTATGTAGCATTACAAGACATTTTTTCAGTCTTTTTGTATACAGATTAGCATGTGAGGAGCTATAAGAAGCCTTCTGTGCTGATTTGTTGCTCTTTTGATGTCGAATAGAAATAAGCTGAATCATATCTAGTGTGTAATTGGCAACATCACTCTGCATAACATCATCTCTCTGTTTATTTCCATAATGCCAGTGTCACAGGCACTATCTGAAAAAAAACATGAGATAAAATTTGTATATCTCCTCATAGAGTACTTTTTATTTTCTGCTACATCTTTGGTTTAATGACTAAAATTTATGGGGAAAAAATGAGTTTGGATTAACTGATTCTCAACAATTTTCGCCCCTCACCTTCCTCCTCCCGAAACAGAAAAATCATTAAAACAAAATAAAAAATCCAGTTAATTTTGAAATAAAGTATTTCATTTCTAGTTAGGGAGGCAAAAATCAAACTGGTATATGGGAATTAATGTCGAGCCTACGTTTTGGTAGTTACACCAATCTGAGCAATTCAGTTGCTGTTCCACCACTTGTGTGCCTGCACAATGAATTGGATCAGTGAACCAATCTGTCTGTAAAATAGCCATTTAAATCAATACTCCACATCACTCTATTTGCATGAGAATGGAGGTGATTCAGAGTTTTCCAACTTTCAGAAGGCTATCCTAGCCTACAAGGTTATACAGTCAAGTTCATTTCCTCTGGCAGAAAAAGACTGTAATTGCGTATCATAAAATGGAACCAGACCAACCAAGAGAGTCCCAAACTGTATGTGTGCAAACATTAGATGTTAAACCTGCACTGGCCAAGTTATCTGAACCACCTAGAAAAGCAAGAGAAGGAGTGACTATCTGTGCAAAAGTATTTTATTGCAAAATAATTAGAATAAGAGCAGTTTATGTCTTTATACATACCCAACACATAACCTTGGTTACAGTGGATTAAGGCTTTATGAATACTACGGTGATCTATAAATAAATCATGTTGAAAGGTTTTTATAACCTTTCTCTAAAAACGAAAGAAATTGTTTCTGCAGCCTTGTGATGTAGGTGTGATAAAGTTTTTGACCTTTTGTGCTTTTTAGTGTATGGATTCCTCCATCCTCCTTTGTATTTTCCAACATGATGAAGACATTTTTTTCCTGAAAATCACATAAATATAATAATATAT
>VWZK01014993.1:9056-21593 GCA_013396935.1 Baryphthengus martii | reverse complement strand
GCTCTCTTGTGTCCCCCTACCTTCTAGAACCCTACCCCATGGGATACTTCTAGTATATCTCTGAAGAGGACAAAGTTAGCCTTCTTGAAGTCCAGGATAGAAATTTTGCTTACTACCTTTTTTCTTTCCCTAACAATACTGAACTGTAACATATCATGGTCACTACAGCCAAAACCGCCTCCAACCTTAACATCTGCAACTAGACCTTCTTTGTTTGTTAATATAAGGTCCAGCATCGCACCTTTTCTCGTTGGTTCTTCAGCCACTTGCAGCAGAAAGTTATCATCAATATACTGCAGGAACCTTTTGGACCGATTATGCTTGGCTGGGTGATCCTTCCAATTAACATCAGGGTGATTGAAGTCACCTATAAGCACCACAGCATGTGATCCTGAGGCTACATCCAGCTGCCTGTAGAAGACCTCGTCAACAACTTCTTGTTAGGTGATCTGTAGCAGACAGCCATAGAGATGGTAGAAATTAGTCCATCACCAAGTGAGATTCCGTTTTCATATGTATGTTCTGAAATTGGCCCATTATCATTTCAATTTTTAAACTTCATAAAAATGGTAATTTATTTACTTAACCTGAATTCATTAGAGGAGAAAATCAGCATTTCAGTCATTCTGTCCTTTTTCAAGGTTAGTGGGAACTGGTGATTTCACATACTAATAGATTCGCACAAGTAATTAAAATACTTTTACAAAAGAAAAATAATAAAAATCAAGATTTAAAAGAAAATTATTGGAGTAATTACTTTTCCTGATGAGTGCAGTCTGTGGTTTTCCATTGTTAGAAATGAGTAGATGTCTCCGTTTATGGCTCAGGGCAAGCCCCACAGATCAGGGTTCCTATGAGCCCTTTTTATCTCTCGCCCTTCCCTCCCAGAGGAGGATAAAAAGGGGAATGAAGAAGAAAGTGCCTCACACGAAATTGGAAGTTAAGGCTATGAACAAAATTTGATAAGTAACAGAGATAAACAGGGAAAAGGAATATGAAGGGCAGAGGGATATACAAGTATATACAAAACCAGCTCTCGGATGGCGATGGATTGTGCAGAGCACGTGGAGTCAGGCCCAGTCATGCAGAGGGTGCGGTCCCAGCAACAACAGCAGCAGCAGCAGAACCCGAGGGAAGAAGAAGAGGAAAACCCCAAACTTTCTGTCCTGTTTATAAAGTGTGGCGGGAAAGGGGCGGGAAATAGCAGCTGCCCTCTGACCCCTGAGGGTCCTGGAGTTATCACCTGTCCTCCCCCCTCCTTCAATCTATTAACTCTTAAACCACAACAATAGAGTTGGTAACACAGGGATATCGAGGATACCTCATTTATTGACAGCTGCTATGTGTTCACTAAATAGAACTTCAAACTTTCAGAGAATATTGTTTTCTAATACCCTATTTGAGGAATATTAAATTGTGTATAGGTTAACTATATTTTAACGAGTTAGCATTGATCTTAACTAATGTAGATAGAGAGAAGCAAGAACCACATCACTTTTTTTCCTGCAACTATCCAGTCTTGCAGCCTGATCCCCTTGGGGAATAACCCTAGATGCTTTGTGCAGACAGCACAGAATAGAGAGGCAAAAATTGGGACTGTGCCCTGGCTGCTTATCCCCTAAGCCCTTAACAATCATAAAGAAGTTGTTAAACTCTATCTTTTAAAGAGGAAACTGAATAAAATTTCCCTTCTGCTCCTCTAGGACAGAAAGAGAATTTTACCACTGTTTATACTCATGAGAAAGTGAGCTCAGTACAAAGTGGTCAACATTGTGTCTGCTTGACAGCAGCAATGAGCTCACAAAATGTATAGGGAAAAAAAACTGAGATGCTGCTGGGCTATTAGACCTCTGTGAAATAGAACTCTGTGAAAACAGAATGAAGTAAGGTCAGAACAGCCTTTGGTGTTTGCTACCAATTTAATAACCTTTTTTGTCAAGAGCACACAAAGATTATGATTATGCCTGATCTGTGTAACTTTTTCACATCCCTTGTGTCTACTTAACATCCCTTTTAGCACTGAAATTGTGCTAAGCTACAGCTAAGACCTTAATATTTGCAGTCAATATTTTTTTGACAAATATTTTTATGAAAATAATGACAACATGATAATAATAATCCTAGGATAAATACTGGTGGCAAGAAAGCAGGATTTTTATTAGGTATGTGCAACCTACTTTAATTGTTTTCTTATATGATGAAGTGACATTTGTGCATTTCCAACATTTTAAGTTCGAATAAGCAAACATATATTACCCTTTTGAGACATAATCCAGTAAAACATACACTTCTGGATTTTTTTTTTATGGTAATGTTTAAAAATATATTTAATGAATGACGTTCACTCATTGACTTGGTCTCCCTGAAGAGTTCTTCTTCTGGTATTTGTGGGTCATAGTAGTAAAGCACTGAAATACATGGAATGTAAATACTCCCATATTAAAGAATATACTTGAATATTTACATTATCTAGGAGGAAAAATATAATTTAAAAAATATTATTAATTTAACTTTATTTTATCAAAAATATCTACTAAATCTACTAAAAATATCAGCTAAAAAGGATGGATAGGAACAAAAGATATGTCTATCTTATGGATATGTAAACTTCTGACAGCACCTGAGACGTATGCGACTTCTTATCATCTTGTATGTATTTTTGTTCCTCCCCAAATTTAAGACCAAATTTGGTGTTTTTTTCTGACTGCTTAAAGAGAAATGAAGAGTTCATATTTCTCTTTTCATGTTTACATTTGTTTGCTGTTTTTTTCCTTCAAGGAAACGTTTATTCAGCTTTAATTCTGACATTCCCTGTTTCGTGGTTGGTTTGTTCTGAGTTTTTTTACTTGTTTACGTTTGATTTTTGGTTTTGTTTTTAACAGTTATCTATGTAATATTATTTTCAGACAGATGAGAGAGAAATAGCACTTGTGTGAGGTAGACTTTTTTTCCTATTTGATGCACATACATTCAGTGGGCATGTTTATTAACGTCTTTAAAACGTTTCCATCTTTTCTGATCAGCAAAAAATGTGTTAAGGGACCAGGTGAGGAAATCACTTAATTCTTCACTGACATTTTTAAAGTTCACACCACTCAGGAGAGGTTCGGAAGGATTGAAAAGCAGCAAAGATAACTTCATTATACTCCTTTAAATGGTCATGAGGGAAAACAGTGAGTTTATAATTTGCTGGGAGAAAATACAGGAGCTCTCATATGAAATGTCTGAAGTAGAGTAAACCCACATAGTTTGATTAAGGATAGCCAACATGAATTCAGGCAGGAGAGGTCATGCTTAACTAACCTGCCAGAGTTCTTTGGAGATATTGCTGCCACAATAGATAGGGAAAATTCAGTAGATGGTAGTATATTTAGATTTTTCAAAGCACTTAACAAGTTTTCATGTCAGAGATTAATGACTATGGCAAAGGAGTCATAAAAAGGGAGCTAAAACAGAAGAGTAACGTAAATGTTTCCCTTGATACAAACTGTTTTTCGGCTTGGAAGTGGCTTAGATTGGAGTAGTCCAAGAGGTCATTTTTCAGTATTTCTGGTCATAGTTTCTGTTGCTGTGTTAGGTGGTACAGTTGGAAGAAAAATTTGAGTACAAAGGAGATGCACTGACTAGAGACAGAAGAAATACGTGAGGAAAAGTGAGAAAGAGTTAAACCAGATTTGAAAAGAATTTAAATATTTCAAACGAATAATTTTAGGGTGCAACTATGAAACACTTAGTTGTGGAAAAAGTATATACTTCTTTATTCAAAGTTCTGTTTTTTAGCCCAGGATATAATCACAGAATCACAGAATTGTCACGGTTGGAAAAGACCTTTAAGATAACCACGTCCAACCATAAACCCAGAAAAAAACAGCAAACAACCAAACAACAAAGCAAAACAACCCACAAAGAAGGAAAACACCTCATCATCCCACAAGAGCATGTCCTGAAATACCTCATCTACATGTTTTTTGAATACCTCCACAGATGGTGACTCCACCACCTCTGTGGGCAGCCCATTCCAGCGCTTAACTACTCTTTCAGTAAAGAAATTCTTCCTAATATGTAATCTAATCCTCCCCTGGTGCAATTCAGGCAATTCCCTCTACTCCTGTCATCATTTACTCAAGAGAAGAGGCCGGCACCCACCTCACTACAACCTCCTTTCAGGTAGTTGTAGAGAGCGATAAGGTCTCCTCTCAGCGTTCTCTTCTCCAAACTAAACAATCCCAATTCCCTCATCCGCTCCTCATGGGACTTGTTCTCCAGACCCTTCACCAGCGTGGTTGCCCTTCTCTGAACAAGCTCCAACAACTCAATGTCTTTCTTGTT
This sequence comes from Baryphthengus martii, assembly GCA_013396935.1. Taxonomy (NCBI): domain Eukaryota; kingdom Metazoa; phylum Chordata; class Aves; order Coraciiformes; family Momotidae; genus Baryphthengus; species Baryphthengus martii. Next base: position 17,264 of record VWZK01014993.1, on the reverse strand, counting down.
GTGAGGGACCCTTTATAGAAAATAATTTTGTGGTCGCTAAGCCCAAGATGGTCTAAGACCACCAGATCTCCCCCAAGTCCTCTGTTTGTGAAAAGCAGATCTAATGAGGCACCTCCCCTGGCAGGCTCACTTACCAACTGTGTAATAATGAAAATAAAATATTTTCTTTTCTAGTTGTGTACCTCATATAAGAATAATTACAAATTCTTCTCAAGTTGTCTGGCTGGAATAGAAAATTGAGGTATATGCTTGCTGCAGAAAGTTTTGAGGGTCTCAATGAAACATGCTACCTGATGCACACTGAAGCCCTCAGCACAAGAAAGACAGGGACCCAATGGAGCGGGTCCAGAGGAAGGCCACAAAAATGATCAGAGAGCTGAAGCACCTCTCCTATGAAGACAGGCTGAGAGAGCTGGAGTCGTTCAGCCTGAAGAAGAGAAGGCTCCAGGAAGACCTTAGAGCAGCCTTTCAGTACCTGAAGGGCGGCTGCAAGAAAGCTGGAGAGATCCTCTTTACAAGGATGTGTAGCATTAGGACAAGGGGTAATGATTTGAAAATAGAGAAGGACAGCTTTAGATTGGACATTAGGAAGAAGTTTTTTACTATGAGGGTAGTGGGACACTGGAAAAGGTTGCCCAGGGAGGTGGTGGAGGTTCCATACCTGGACACATTCAGGGCCAGTCTGGATGGGGCTCTGAGCAATCTGATCTAGTTAAAGATGTTTCTGCTTACTGCAGGGATTTGGACTGTATGATCTTTGAAGGTCACTTCCAATCCAATGCATTCTATGATTCTATGCCTCTATGAGTTAAAGACCAACAGCTTTCTATTTTGCATAGCTATTTATATCAGTGTAGAGTAATACTACTAGCAACAAATTATAAGGAAATTGTACTTGCAAATTGTCCTGAAAAAGATTGGGCAGAATTTAACTAAAGTTTCAGATGTTTGACAAAGGAAAGAAAGAGAAGAAAAGAGGAAGAGATGAAGAGAAGGAGGAGCATGTATGTGAGGGAGGGGAGGGAAGAAGGGAGGGAATATCCAGATCAAACTACTATTCATTTATCTTGAATTTTTCCAGTGGCTCTCGAAGTACTAAAGGATAAAAATGACTGCCAGTTACATGTTACTGGGTGTTGAAAGCTAAATGTCAATAAAACTTCTCAAATAAAAGAAGTACGGAGTTCCCACATCAGCCCAGACAAGAAGCAAGCCTATATAATCAGAAATGTAAGATGTGTTTCTGTGCTGCTTTCTAAAGTATACCATTATGCATCTTACCTTAACTCCAATTATGATTTCTATTTTTTTCTTTTCCTTCTTACATTTATAACTAATTAGATAGAAGCTCAGTTCATAAAAAAATATGCTCTAAGTACTCAAATTCATCTCCTAGACCTACCTGCATATTGTTTGCAATAAAATATGAGATTAGAGTAGCAATAATTTGTTTTCTGTTGTGATATTACAGAATATTATCAACAGAAAATACTTTTTAGTTTTGCAGTTCTGCCAGTAGGTGGTACTAGCAGTTTCTACATTTGATAATAAATGCTTAGCTTTAGCATACACGTTCCTGTCAAAGTAAGTAGTGTGTTTCTACTCTACTGAAAAAAAAATGTTTATATTTGATGCACTTGCACTCAAGGGCAGATTTTAATTCAGTTATTCTTTTTTTCTTTCAGTGATGATGTCTGTAAAGTATCCTTTACAATACACAGTTCAGAATCTCTGTGACAAATGATTACATCTATTAGTCAGCCTATAGTATTTAAAATAGACTTTATAAGTAGTTTCTCCCGTTTTACAGCATCTGAATCTTCAAGATGCAGCTCAGAATTCAGCTTAAAATTTGGGTTTAGCAACATTTGCAGTCAAGATTCACTAAGGTGAGTCATTCAGGTAGTCTTACTACTTCTGTTTAGCTCACTATACAGGGTATTAGGTCTTGGAAAATTACATATTGTTTTGCCGCGTAGAGTTGTCTTAACATATGGGTGTACCTGAAGTAAAATGTCTTCTTTTTTCTTTTTTTTTTTCCTTCTTATTTGAGTGACAATTGGACTCAAATAACTACAGAGACACAAAAATAATATCCATGGAAAATATTCATGCAAGTCAAGGAAATAGCCACATAAGACTAGAGCACCTGAAGTGTGGCGATACTAGTGCTTCTGGCCTTGCTAGGGGATGACAACAGATGTGAGAAAAAAATGTGATTGTGCGGCAGGCTAGTTGCTCTTAATGAAATGTGATAAGTACCTCTATTAAACAAAAGAAAATAAAGCAGAATGTGAAGCTTCTTATAAAAAGTTCATTTATTTCTAAAAAATGAGGGGACAGTGCTAATTTGGGCATGAGTGAAAGACATTTTCCCTTGGAAATGTCCAATAAAGATTAAAAAAACCCCTAATCAACCAGAACAAAACAGAAAACCCCAAGTCCTGGAAGTTACATAATGTGGTGGCATATTACGGTAACGTTAATGAAGACATTATCTTCAAAGGGTTGATTAGACTCAGATTTGTGGCCACCATGAAAATCTGTTTGAAGGTCTTTTCCAACCTAAAAGATTCTATGATTCTATGTCAGCTTTTACTAATAAGTAAAATAATAAGTAAAATGAGAGAAAGTGATATTACTAACATGTATTTGTAGTTGTATAGTCAGAATTCACTATCACATTGTGAAAAGGTCGTAGATTCCTAAATAAAAAGACAAAGAAAAGCTTATGCACTTCTGTCGCAATATCGTTAATGTTTTGATCGGGAGATCTACTTCCAATGTCAAACAGCTTCTTTTAACAGTTGATAAAAGCTCTTGCTTATATGTGTTATGGCTTTTTATAAATAAAATCACAGATTGTGTTCAAGCTGTTAGTTTCTACAGGTGTTTGACAAAATCTGGAATTTAAATTTTGTGTATTCTTTGTGAATTGCATGTAAAATGATTGATCTGTGAAGGGCTACTTACTCATCTGTGAACCATCATCTGTCTGTAAACTAAGAGGGTTTTTGTTGTTTTTAATTTCCATCATTGCTGATTATTCAAGGAAACTTCATAGGACTTTATCACTTTACCTTCTCACCTGTTCACTGATCACCTGTAGGCATTTGACAGTGGTAACTGCAATGGCTGTATTTTACATTCATAGAATATAAACAGATTTTACTTCTCATTTTGTTCATGTATGGTTCATGATCTGAGTTACAAAATTTGGAAGATCCTGAGGTGTGAATGAACTTTATCTGGCTCATAAACAAGGTGGTGCACATAAGAGTGGAGATGAGCCTGGCTACTGCAGCCTTTCTTCTTGTGAGACTGAATATTATGCAGAATTTCACAGTGCATGGGGATTCTTGTGCTCATACTGAAAACATACTTGATTGTAGCAGATGGGAGAATGTTTCATTATAATGGACACATGTATATTGTTTTTAATCTCCAGACTTCCTGATGGATTGTGATCAAGTAGTATAATAAGTAATAAGGTAATAAGTAATAATAAGTAATAACAGGTAAAAGTCTCTCATTGTTAATTTCAGAGTAGCTCCTTCAGTGGTTACCTGAATCAGAACCTGAAAGGGCAGTGTTGTGATGGTACAAGGATTTAAGCGTGAGAAATCACCTTTAAGAGATGAATTCTGTCCTTTCATTGACAAGATTTCAAATGCGCAATGTGATATAGAAACTTGCAAAATGGAATATCTGAAGGACCATGGAGACAGATGCTTCTCTAGATAGGTGCCTATCAGGGGTGTTCAGTGAGCAAGGATTAGTAGTCCTCTAAGTTTCTGTGCTACATAGACAGAAAAAGAACAATAATTTTGAATACTGTCAGCACACTGGTGGCACCACCAGCCCTGACTGACCCTGCCCATTCTCCTCAGGGCTCTCCCTGCCCATGGCCCAGGACCCCATGTCAGCCTCCCAAGCTGTCAGTCTCTGCCCCATCTCACAGCACTGCCCTGCCCGGCCATGGGCTACACCAAGCTGAGCTCACTCACAAGCCCAGACTTTTCTGTCCCTGTTCAGTTGGAGTTGCCTGACACCTGGGGCTGGGGCTGCCCTGGTGCCCCTCAGCTGCCCTGCTCCTGGCTGGGGTGTGACACCTCCTGGCTGCCAGATGCTGTCCTCCCAGCCCGCTGGATGCCCCCAAGCTCCTAACCCCCAGGGAGTCTCTGGCCCCTACAGACCCCCAAGAAGTGCTGAGAGACAGCTCCAGGATCTCCAGCCTGGGACTGATCAGAACTGTTCTGAAGATGAAACTGGATTTGTCATCATGTGATTTCACTCCAAGTTATTAATATCCAATAACACATAATCTATTGAAATTATAATTTGTGGTGGAAAAACTAACTCATTCTTTGCTTTCATGGCTAAATAACTGCAAATCTCCAGAATGTTGTGGGTTTTTTTGAGGCATTGAGGGCGATGTGATATTTGGATCCTATTTCCAAGTCTCATGCTATTCCAAAGTCATGTCAAAGCTGACTGAATGAATCACCACTTAAAGATAGCTGGCAGCAACAGAAATTCAGGCAGCAAGATTCATTTAACACATTGATCCATAATAGCGATGCAGACTGAGTCATGCTGACTATTGTATTACAGTAGAAAATTCTATTATCCTTTCAGTTACTTGTTTTTCCACCAGAATCTGTTATATCTATATCTATATACACATATGTATAAATGTATAGAATATATCTATGCCTGCATATATATTTGCATTTATACTTGGTTTTTATTTTACATATAATAGCTTAATACATGTATTGATATATAGCTGCCTATACCTTTAGATTGCAGTCATAACATAAATGGATTTTAGTCTAAAAATGTAGGAGATTTCTACTGTATTGATACCTAGACAGGTACATCTGCAAACATGAGTCATTAAAAATATTGTACATGAGCTGCTATTAATTTAAGAAGATACTTAGTGCACTTAAAACTGCTGTAAAAGGACTGTTGTTCCATGTAGCCTTTAGGGAAGCTTCTACCATCACTAAATGCTGATCTCTATTTTAGAAGGGCATATTACTTGGACATGGTTTTATTTTGATTAGATATGTTCTTTAGTTAAAGTTAGGTAAGGAAGATTCACAGACCTAATTTCTAAATTGGTTTGAATTACGTATTTTCTTAACTTCAGGCAGAGTACTAGAAAATCAGAAGGCTAGCAAATTTACGATAAATAGAAACACTTCAAAAATCTAAAGCTATCATTTTCTTCAGGCTAGTCATAAGCATGCAAAAATGAACCTGCTACGTTGTAGAAAATCACTCGTAGGAATACACTCAACTAAATCGTCATTGACAATAAGTTCCCCCATTAAATAATAAGATTTATGCACAATTCATTGCTTAATCTTTTAGGAATTCTTTCACTGGCTCTAAAACCTAAATTTTCTTTAGATGTTTGCAAAAATCCAGCCTTAGTATTTAAACACCATTTAGAGTTTATGTGTCATTTATGTTTTCTTAGTTCTGACCTATGAATTTATTCTCTGCTATTCTAAAATTTTATGTTCACTTATTTTCTTTTATAACCCTGTTTTCACTTTCTCACCCTCTTTGAAAAAGAAGAAACATCAATCTCTTACCTTGTTTTCTGTTAATGTATTCCTTGTTTGCCCTTGTCACCCAAACAGTAATATTGTTTCAGTTTCAGTTTAGTTTGAGGTTACAGTTTAGAAAGATATAAAAAAAAATAAAAATCTCTATTTATAGCAATAAAAGCCACATTGATTCTCAGAAGAAAATTAGTGCCATTTTCAGGGATCAGTACTGGGACCAACGCTGTTTAATGTCTGTGTCAGCAACATGGATGCTGGGATTGAGTGCGCCCTCAGCATGTTGCTGAATAACACCAAGCTGTGTGGCACACTCAACATGTGGAGGGAAGGGGTGCCATTTAGAAGGACCTTGACAGGTTTGAGATGCGGACTTGTGCAACCCTCTTGCAGTTCAACAATTACAAGTGCAAGGTCATGCACATGAGTCAGTTCAACACTCGGTATCAACACAGGCTGTGGAATGAAGGGATTGAGAGCAGCCCTGTGGAGAAGGACTTGGGGTATTGGTGGATGAAAACCAGGGCATGAGCTGGCAATATATGCTTACAGCCCAGAAAAAACAACTCTATCCAGACATGTATCGAAAGAAGCATGACCAGAAGGTTGAGAAAGGTGATTATGCCTCTATAGCCTGCTCTGGTGAGACCTCATCTGGAGTACTGTGTTCAGCTCAGGGGCCCCCAACCTAAGAATAATATGGACCTGTTGGAAGCGGTCCAGAGGAGGGTCACAAAGATGATCGGAGGGCTAAAGCACCTCCCTTTGAGGACAGGCTGAGAGAGTTGGGGTTGTTCAGCCCAGAGAAGAAAAGGCTCTGGGGAGACCTTATAGAGGCCTTTCAGTACTTGAAGAGGACCTACAAGAAAGCTAGGGAGGCAGGTTTGACAAAGGCATGTAGTAATAGAAGAAGGGTAATGGCTTTAAACTGTAAATGGGTAGATTTAGATTCAATATAAAGAAGTCCTTCACTGTGAAGGTAGTGAGACACTGGAAGAGGTTGACCAGAAGTTGTGGATGTGTTTAAGGTCAGGTTGGATGGGGCTTTGAGCCATCAGGTCTAGTGAAAACTGTCCCTGTCCGTGGCAGAGAGAGTTGAAACTAGCTGATCTTTAAGGTCTCTTCATTCCAAATCATTCTATCATTCTATGATAAGAATATTCAAGTTGAAAGCTACCCAGCTATGTTCTTATTTTTCAAAAAGAAAGACAGAATAGTTCAGTCTAGCTCTGTAGCAGTTCACGCGTTAGTCTTACTCATATAAGTAAAATCATTGGTTAAAAGATAACCAGTTATGAAAACTACAGCTGGATTTCATGTCTAAGTGAATGTCCGATAGTTTAGGTGGGATTTGTAAAAAAATATTTTAAAAAAGCTTTAATTATTTGTTGTTTTGATTTGGGTTTTTTCAGTGTAGATTGCAATTTTTAAAAAGTGTTTCTCACAATATTGTTTAGCGTCAGGTGTTCACAGTTTTCTTTGGCATTTTTCTATTAGTTTCTACTATATGCAAGGTTTGTTTTGGTTTTGTTTTGTTTTGGTTTGGTTTGGTTTTTAGAGAATGATTTTTTTGCTGGTAATATTAGTTAAGAGGACACTCATTTTAATAAAATCTTATACTGAAGAGTTGCTTAACACTATTTTTCAATTTCTTATATAAACATACTTGTGAAAATCTTGAGCATAGCAGTAATTTATGAAAAATTGTTTTATTTCAGGTCAAACTTTACTCAACTTACTTAATAATGGTATGGTTGGTACTAAAGTTGGTTTGTCTTTTTTGTTTTTTTTTTAACCTAAGTGAAGACAGGCCATTAATGTGTGATTGTGAGTCACCAAGAGCAAATAGTCTATATTGATGGTTCACAATTATAGGTGTTTCCCTTTTGTATTGGATTTTGGTCAATTACTATAAAATTCTTCTTACTAATAAATAAATATTTTTGTATTCTATAAAGTAAAAGTAAGAGAAGGCATGGCAAGTAAATCTGACAAACAACTCTGGCAGCTCTAGAGCTTAGCAAAGCAGTTATATTTAAATCATCACTATAAATATTTAAACAATATTAGCATCTCTTTACCATTCGTAAGAAGTCACCAAAGATTAATGGACTGAAAGCAAAAAAAACACTCAGCAAAATAAGAGCACACTTTATTTTGGACCCATGCTATAGAAATATTATGAGGTAAACATGTTTCGTAATCTTAGCTCTGGCAGCAAACAACGTATTGCTGCCAATGACTAGTAACTTGAAGGGGACAGAATGAAAATCTAATTTTAAGATATACAGGACTTTCGGGCTTTTGCTTTTTGTAACAGTAGAAATGCCAGTTTGGGTGTTTTCATCTTAACACCATTTAGATCCCAAAACCAACATCCACTTGGAATAGTCCATACTTCTGAGACATACTTCTTTTAGTAATAAAAAAAAAAATAAAAAATAGAGTGTATTAACTTTGGAAAAAGGGGCAGGTGAACCAGGAAGTTATAAGGTCATGTAGAAAGAGAATTAGAGATGTGAAAGCTCAGTTAGAACTTAATCTGGCCAGTTCTGTTAGGGGTAATAAAAAGTGCTTTTATAAATACATTAATAACAAAAGGAGGGCCAGGGAAAATCTCCATTCCTTA
>VWZK01014991.1:44157-57296 GCA_013396935.1 Baryphthengus martii | reverse complement strand
TTCACTCCCAAATGAGACCTAATGAGAAAAGTTGTTGCTTCTGGACATTGCAGGGGTCAATTTCAATATACTGCGGGCTAAGGAAATATAGGCAGAATTACCTGGGGCTAAGAATTCTTACCTCTGAATGGAATAATCTGAAATGACTACACGGCAAGATATGCAAACATAGACTTCTAGCTGAGAAGCCTATTTTAGGTCTTCCAGGTAGTCAGCTGTTAGTCCTTGCAGAAGTTTCTTCCTGCAAACCCAGAAGGGTCTCTGCTCGAGATTTCGGATTTAGCATCACTTTTATGCACTTTAAGGTCTCCAGGTAGATAGGACTCTATAGGAGTGGGAGGAGGATGTTGTAAACCAACAGGCTTAAGCCTAACAGACAACTGAGTCTAAAAGAAAAGAGAGCAGCAGGTGGTTGGTGTCATACTTTGAGTTTGGGCTGAATTTAGGTGCATTCTTGTAATCCATTCCAATCAGGAGTTTGCCCTAGGTTACGCCAGGATCTTGTAAGGTGATCTACTACAGACCTTTGGCAATAAACACCTTTTTTTATAAATCATGTATCCTTGGACTATGTGAGTGCTAAAAGCATGTTGTGAGCAGCCTGTTCCAGACATTCAGAAGTCCTGTAATTATTTAGCATGAGTCTCTAATATCTACTCATCTCCAATAAATCTGGCTTTTGAGCAGTTGATTAGCTTTGTTTGGAGTCTGCATAGGACCATACCAGTATGTAGGTATTCACATAACACCAAGTTCTAAAATACGGGGTGGGGGGGGTGGAATCTGATGTAAATACTAGCCAGAACTGTCTGGGAATGCTAATTGAGTTCTTCCCGGGTTTTACTCATTATTGAAGTGCTGCCTTTACTCCTTCCTTGGCTACTTGTTGGTGCAGCGGTCTCTTCTTCTGACAGGATGCTAGCACTGGTTTCACGATACAAAGGCTTTAGCATCAGTAACAGCTTAAGTCTATTTGGTGTGATGTGCCCTCTGCTGTTCTGGCACAGTTATTTGTGTCCTTGTTTTGTGACCTAGGTCAGGCCCTGCTTCCTTTTCCATTCTTACTTTTTCTCCAAAAGCTCTGGGTCAATTTGCCAATCTGGTTCACACTGTGACCCACAAACAGAAGTACCAAAACAACAGAGCAGTGGCACACTACAGCTGTGAGGGCAGGAAGAGCAGCTCGCAGGATGTGGAAGAAACCATGGGAACTCCTTGAAGTTCCTGACTGGGACTGCTTGAGTTCCTGAATTGTGAAATCATAGCTCTAGTGTAGCTTTCTGCAGATCTGTCCTTTCACTTGTATTTGTTCCATAAACAGCCTACAGATTGCAACTTGCTACCATCGGCAATGTTTCAGAATTCCCTTTTCTTGGTGTGCAACACTATAAAGTCACCAAGTAGTCCAGTTGTGTTACATAAGTATTAGAGCATCATTTTAATGAATTAATCTTTAAAATTCTTGTCGTAGTCTGGAGTTCTGTGTGGAACCATCACCAAGTCACAGCATTAAGTAGCATAGTCAGTAGCAGAGGAAGATGGGACACAATGGTGTTGCTGCTGGAAAGTCAGTTCCCAAGCGTATTTCAGTTCCCAAAGCTTAAGGTACTATTTATAGTAAGCCCTATACAGACATTTAAATGACAGATACTCGCAGAATAATATACAAGGCTTAACAGTTGTGATAGCAGAGGGAATGAGTAAGGCAGGACAATGATGCAAGTACTGTGCTCACACATCTGGTTATCTACGCAAGCTATATACACAGCTCAGTGTAACAGATGATTTTTGGACCTTCTAGAACTATAAGTACGTTGGCTTGATTGCCTTTTTTTTCCTGGGAATTAGTTAGTTGCAAAACCTTCTGATCTTTTTCTTTCCCGCTTTGCCTAAATATCTACTTTTATTTCCTTTTCCTTTTCAATATACTTTGCCATGCAACTCTTCTACTTCACTAGCATGATCTAATTGATTCAGATGGATAGTTGTCATCTGTCTTCCCAAGCTGAAGAACATGAAGTATGGACCATATGTAACCTACCTTTTTTAAAAGTGTCTTTTTCATTGAAATTGAAAAAAAAAAAAACAAAAAGAATGAAGAAGAGATGAGATTGTACCCTTTCCTCCTTACCCCTTATATCTTCCTTTTTACAGAATATTAAAGAAATAAATTGTAAGACATACTTAGTACTTTTACTTTACTAATCAAAAATGCCTGAATGTTTTGCTTCTTTACTAGAAGTGAAGGTTGGGATTGCAAATTAATCACTTAAACTGGTTTAAATTGTGTGCTCTTTATTTGATTTTTGAGGCCTAATTTTTAGGGCAGATGTCAATTAGAATTCATAAAACAAAAAAGCTCTTTTAAGTGATGACTACAATATGCTGCCATGAAATATTTCTGTAAATCTCTTGTCTCCTTATTTTCATGTTATTACATAATGACTTCTGTGAGGAATACAAATGCTATTTTATGCTGATAATCATTATTTTTCAGAAACAGAAGGAATCCAATTGGAAATTTGTGGAAGAACTCCTTAAAAAATCTACTGATGCTCAAGTAAGTGTGTGAAAGAAGAAATAATGAACAAGGAAAGTGTCAGGGATGCTTTCAGAAAAAGACAGTGTATGAAATAAAGTCCAGCTAACAAGTGTATTTTTGGAATTCTGATGTTTTTATCACAGGTAAATGAACATCCTTGACGTAGCTGGACTATGGCAGCATTCAGTTCCTTCCTTGTTAGCAGTTACACTTGCTTTAAAGTGGTTGTGCTTCATGCTAAATTGTCAGATAAAGGAAAGATAATTATCCTGGAAGGGTAGGTATATGGCTACTTAGACAAGATGTATTCAGAATAAGAACTGGATGCTTAGAAAATGTAAACCAGATACTGAATGTAAGGATATCAAGTTGAGGAGACACGATGAGGGAGATAGTCAGTTGCATTGAAAATTCAGCTATATCCTCATCACAGCGGGAAGGTGACTTGCCTTGCTGAGCAATTTGTCTTACAGGCTTGAATCAAACTCTTACTGATAAGGTTCTAGTTTCTGAGCACTCATTTCATACCTTATCATTTTTCTTTCTGCAGAACTGTTAATGCAATGCTTCATGGCCCAGAGGTCAGAATTGACCTCCTTTTAAAATGCTTTTAAATATGCTGTTCATCACGTTTTTAAATATGTTACATTGCAGCTCTATAAATTTGTTCTGAAGTTGCATGGTACAAATTGCAAATGCTGTATCAGCAACATCTATAAAATAATGTCTTTAATTTGTGTATACCTAGGACCAAAATAAATGTGTTTTGGTTTTTTCTTCATTTGGTCTCGGATGAAATAAAAAAAAAAAAGTTCTCTTGTTCAAAGCAGAAGAGGAATCAGTTCTTTTATTATTACTGCCTTGCTCATACAGTAGCAACAGCTGAGGTGGAAGCTGGAGCATGAAACAATACTTGTTACGACTACGGTTCTTACATAAAGATATTTTGTAGTTCTTAGGAGAGTTGAAACAATAGGATATTATAAAGTTCTAAAATCGTGCTATATATAAACTAACGTTTGCTTATGTAGTCTTGCAGCTTAAAAGTTTAAGGCTTTTTGAATGATTTCACAGCGTGTAACTCAATACACAAACTGTACATCTACATTAAAATGACACTGATGACATCACTTATTGGGTGCTTACCATTCTGTGAGAGAAACTGGAGAGATTTAGAGGAGACAAGAGGCACAGAAACTGAGTAGCTTGTTAGGCACCTTTCTGTGTTGCATCTTCTTCATGTCAGCAACCTGAGAAACAATAAGAGGACTTCTAGTTATGTTTTTCTTCAAAAGATTCCTCTTTTCTTGTGAATGTTTATTATTTTGAATAAAAATTACTCTGAAGTTGAAGATATGTAAAATATACAGCCTTTTAATGCTTCTGATGTACAAGGATTGAATTGTAGACAGAAAGACATCTAGGTGACCAAGTTCAGAAGATTTAAATGAGTTAATCATGACTCAGTAATATGAGGCAAATACTTGTTTTAATTTCCAAAGGCAATCATTGATGAATTAAAAAAAAAAACACCTCATTTGACAGGGATGTGTTTGCAACTATTACCAACAGTCTAAGGAGCCATCTAGTTGTTGGTTTTTGGGTTGTTGTTTTTTGTGTTGGTTTTTTTTTTTTTGTTTTTTTTTAATTTGTTCATTATTTTCTCTTGCATTATGGAGTTAGCTCCTTGTAGTAAATACTCCTTGGGGAGCATTAGTGCCTATGTGTGCATGCAAAAGTTCAGGTAGGTACCTTTACTCTTTGCCCACTGGCCTTCTTGACAGTATCTAGGAAAGAGATTTTCTTTTATTAGTAGACATGTCCATCTCCTCTACTGATTTGTCAGCTTCATGTGGCCACTCTCACCTTTTAACTTATACCTTTGTTTCTTGAGTATTTTTGAGACCAGAAAATGTAGGAATGAGAAGTACAATGAGATACCAAAAGTCAAGAATGAAATGGAATGTGGAGAATCAGCAAAAAGCAAAAGGGAGAATAGTGCTCTTTGAATAAACAACAGAACAATGTTGATGATACTGTTGGCTAATGCTTGCCTTGAGTTTGTTAGTAAATCCTACCTGAGCCATCCTTTTCAGCATATACCATCTGTTACCTGTGCTAGAGATGCACAGTAATAGCTCTGCAAAAGAAGCTGGAAGAGATGATAGTGCCAGATTGCTCACTTGCAAGAGAGGGCAGGAATCGATGGCTAGAAACTTCATTTTTAAGTATATGGGAGCTTAAAAACTATTCATATTTAGTACATAGTATCTCCATCAACCTCATAATTCACTTGTACTTGTTGCTCCCTAACTTCAAAAGCTTGTAGACTTCAGGAGAAGAATGGGAATATTCAAGCAGTGTGGGAGGGGGGAATAGAGATAAAATCAAGTACGAATAGTTTTTTGTGCTCAAAAGCGTTTGAAAAAGGTGCAGATCGTACTTCTGCAATGTACATTAATAATCTCTCTCCTACCAGTACCTGTTAATTTCTCTTTATGTGAGCTTCAATTTCCATGTTGTGAAAAGATGATTTTATAGGCGCTGTTGCAGACATGTAACAAGTAGAGAAAAGAATGGTCACCTTTGGTGATGAATCAGCAGAAGCTGGAGTTAGCTTTAATGTCCTCAGAACAGCTAAGTACTGGGATGCAGAAATAACTAAACAGTGTTAAACCTGCAGCATTTTGGTAGTTTCAGTAAAACTCTTTCAGTAAACCCTGTCTCCAGGTAGGAACTCCTTCTTTCTAAGGTAACAGGCAGCCTGCTTCTGTTCAAGAAAAAGGTGTGAAGGTGTTGTATATTAGGCAACATCAAACTGACTATATTTATAGATTGTCAGGATACAGTGAATTTTGTGTATACAAAGTTTTATTGTGAGAATCAAAAGCTTTTTTGTTTGTAAGGACTCATAGCATCCTGTCTTATTAGCCTTCTCTCGTTTTAGAAAATGTTTCATGTTGTTTCATTTCTGTCTCAATTTTGTTATACATTTTTTTTTTTATTTAATTCTGCTCTAAAAGAGATAGAGAGGTATTTGTTGGAGTTCTAGGAAACCAATTTTGTTACTGCAGTAGGAGGTCATATGAGAAAAACGTTGTGCTTAGATAGTACTATCATTTTGATAATATCTGGTGTTCCTCCCTTCTGTGATAAATTAAAAGCAGACTACTGCAAGAGTTCTGATAGTATTTCCAGCAGTGCAAGAGACCATTTTAAGCAAAAGAGCAATGAGAGAATCCATTAATCCCAGGGATATTTGAAGTCTGGAGAACTCTTTCATATTAATTTTGAGATAAAGCTTTCAGTACTATCTTGGTTTTGGAAACTGTTCTAAAGCTATTGTTGGACAGATAAAAAGTGGTTGGAATTGAAGCTGCTCACAATATCATGTTTATTGTTGAATTAATTTAACTGAAGCAGTCATTTATTTTTTTTATTTTTTTTTCCTGACTTGGATCCTAAATATAATCGTATGTACAAATTACAGCTTTAAGACTATGCATTCTCCTTCTAAAGGGGGTGTATTTTGGTTTGGGTCTTTTTTTATATTTTTGTAACTAAATAGATCTCTCTAGAGAAATAGATATGTTCAGCTGCATTTTATTTGTTTTATATCAAGACTCTTGCTTCTATTAATAAAAAAACCAAAAGTAGCAAGTGTTGAAAATGGTTGCAGTACTATCCCTTGCTTATTTTGTATATGAGTGTATTTTGGGAAGACTACTGATTTAATAGTTACAGTTATGTCTCGTATAAAACCAGTTCTTTAGGATCACCTTCCATTTGTAGGCATTTTTATTATATTTGAATCATTATTCTGTACATTTTTAATGAGTATCTCTTGAAGAGTTTATTTTTCTATTTCAGTATTTTTCGTATGTTGTTGTATATGATGTCTTGAATATATAATTTTCTGTGACAACTGAAAATGCCTTTTCAATTTTCAAGTTGTTTTTGAAATATGCCACTTTAGAAGCCATATGCCCTACCTTAATTGTTCATGAGAAGGCAGACATGATTAGAGGTGATTGTAGATGATTGGTGTGATGGTTTGCAGTGCTCTGATAAAGTGTAGCAACTAATGTTTTCCACATGAATATATAGTCAGGTAGAGATGTTAATGAGTTCTCTATTGTGTAGCATTGCAAACCAAAAAAAAAGCATCTCTAAGATGTAGTAAGCCATGAGTAGCACTGTGGGTAAGAGTAGGTGTCTTTCTCTTCCAGTAATGTGTACTTAATGAAAACTTATTTTGACACAACAGCAAGCAAACAACTCCCCAAACAAACAAAACCCCAACAATATCCAATACAACTGAATTCTATCTTCTTCCATAACCTGACATCAGTGATTTTAACTCTTTTTTTTTTCTTTTTTTCTTTTTTTTTTTTTTTTTTTTTTTCCCTCTCTCCACATTTATTTAAGTGTTTTTTGAGCTGGGTGAGCTTGGGACATAATTCAGGACCTAGCACTGTAATTGGAACTGAAAGGGGAGAACTTTCCAATATTTACCTGAGGCATGATTTCCTTCATTCCCCTTTCTAGGGCTAAGATTGTGAGTTATAAAACGCATCATGTGTCGTTTTTTACTTTTCTTATCCCTTTTGTTCCTCTTTAGCTTATTTTACACTTTTGTTAGAAAATACACTTTACAATTTTGTTAGAAATTCCACGCCTGTACAGTGTTTAGATATATTTGAAAGTAGATTAGGGTTTCTCTTATCATGGAACAAGTTTGCTTCTATTCCAGAAGATGTGTTAGACTTACATGTTTTAAAGTCTTCCCTTAAGACAGCTACACACAAGCTGGTCCACTAAACCACTTTTACAGTCACTGGAGACAATAAAGCCCTTCCAGGGCTTAGCATCCTGTACTTGCCATCCTAAAGCAAATGTCTAAAATAGGCTGGATTAGACATGTGACTTCAGTCTGAGTATGGTGGTCCTAATGTCCTAGCTCCGATGCAAGTCCAGTTTTGCTGACATTGAAAGTTGGATGAGATGAATCCCACTCCCAGTATCCCACAATTGCAACCTGAACACTTCACTGTGTTCAAATTCTTTGGAATTTCCTATTTTCTTTCCTATAAGGCTTCTTCCTGTTTGTTCCTGCAAAGTTTGGAACTGATGAATATGCAAAGTGTGGTGCAGTGTGGAAAGTGTTTTGTATGTGGTGGTTGGTTGGTTGGGTTTTTTTCAGTGTTCAGAGAGCCCTTGATTTAGAGTTGTCTGGGATATTAGCGGTATAGCCATGCAGCAGAGATAGGAGAAGGAACATGATTCAGAAAGAAAAGATCCTCCTTTTTGAAATATTTTAAAGAGAACCATGAGCTTTCCCTTGGACTTACCTGACAGGAGGGCTTTAATATTCAGCTGACACATGCATTCAGTACAGCCAATGCCCCATTTAGGCTCACAGTGTTGAGGAGGCCGTTATTCTTAATGTGTCTACAACTCTGTATGAAATGGTGCATGATGAACTATTATACAAATATATATATATATAGTTGGATTGCAGGATGCAACTGTCAGCTTTTATCTTCTAGTTCATTGCTCATATTAGCAGATGCATTTGCTGAAGATTATATAATTAAAAATTTTTATATTAGGAAATTATTCTTAATATTTTGGTAATATTTGATGTATATGTAGACAAAATGATGCTCCGCTCCTACAGTAAACTTCTTATTCTTTTTTCAAGACTGTTGTGCTAGAGGAACACTTACGAATGCATCTTCAGTGCTGTTTGACTTTATGTAGTTTATGGGACTTGAACCTATCTATTGTCACCACACTCTGGGATTATTACAGCAAGAACCTGGTAAGCAGATGAATATATAAAAATGTAGAACTGCGTGTGGATGGTCCTTGATTTTTAGCAGCTAATTTTGATTCTCCTCTAGCTAACCTTGATTGCTATACTTTTGTAATACTGGCTAGTCAATGGCAATATCCATAAATTTGATATATTTATTTAAGAAACCATGTGTAAATATATAGAATCATTTTGGCTGGAAGAGACCTTTAAGATGAAGTCCAGTCATTAACCCAGCACTGCCAAGTCACCACTAACCATGTCACTCAGCACCACATTCACAAATCTTTTAAATACTTCCAGGGATGGTGACTCCACCACTTCGCTGGGCAGCCTGTTCCAGGGCTTTACAACCCTTTGGTGAAGTGTTTTTTCCTAATGTCCAATCTAAGTCTTCCCTGCCGGAACTTGAGGCCATTTCCTTTTGTCCTACTGCTTGTTGCTTGGGTGAACAGGCTGACCCCCACCTCACTACAATCTCCCTTCAGGTAGCTGTAGAGAGGAACAAGGGCTCCCCTAAGCCTCCTTTTTTCTAGGCTAAACAACACCTTGGCGTTATTGAACCTCACACCATTGGCCTCAGCCCGTCAATGCAGCCTGTTATGGTTCAGCATATGTTACATTCCATTAAATTACGTCACAATAGAATGATTTATAATGTTTTTTTTGCTCTTATTTTTCATTAGGACTACTGATTTTAAGGTCTTGTAAAAACACTTTGCACATAGTTATAGCACATTTTTATTTTTTGAGTCGTGGTAAGAACATAACCATTTGTTTGTGTCAAGGATTGCATCTTACTGCTTTTGGAATATTAGCATTTATTGTTGCTTATAATATTTTCTGTTTTCATTTATTCTTTTAGAACAGTTGCTTTACTGTTCCTTGGCTTGGTCTGAAGGGTCTGGCAAATGTCAGTAAAACCTCTTTATCCATGCTTGAGTTGGTGAAAAGTTGCTGTTGTGAACAGCAGATCCCCGACTTGTACAAGTCCAGCAACAGCTACTTCATTTTTCTCAGCATTATGGCACTGATGATGAAAGAAGTGGAAAACAGTGGCGTGCATCCTTGGAAACAAGTTAAAGGACGGTATGGTCACTATTTAGTTTGTCTCATGTTGCAAGAGGTCTAGTCAGTCAGACTGGGTAGCCCTTCCAGCCACATACCGAAGCAAGGCAGGAGCGTGTAGGCGGGGGTACAGTGCTCATGTGACAGTAAAGGGGTTGAGGGATCCAGGATGATTCATAATTTGAAGAAAGAAGTTGTTTCCTGAAATTTCTGTTGCCAACTGAAACTGTGACAGCGTCCAAGAATCACTTTGGCATCTATGGTCTGTGATGATTTACTTCATCCCATGGGCCAGGAATTTGGTACACTGGCAACCTATGCAGTGGTACAACCCAATTGCCAGACAGGTAATGTCATTAAAACTCAGAAATTCTATTTGAGCTGCATGTAAGCCATGTGTTTTTCAAGAACATGCAGACTGGTCTTTTGCTAGGCCTGAAATTTCATTTACATTTTAATTTTCTTTTTCATATTTTCCAAAACTTTTCACAATATTTTTTTAATGGGGGTTTAAATTTTTAGTTTAATTTTGAAACATACTAGTTAAGAGGTATGGTCAGTCATGATATAAAAAACCCATAAAATATATACTCTCTACATGAAGATGCTGGTGTTTTATATACTTAGTGAATCCTTGAAGCTTTTATTATAGTAATGACATTGTACTGATGATTAAAAGTGCTAACTTTAAAAATATTTTTGATTGGATATAGAAGACTTAAAATTAGTTGTGTTCAATTTTATAAAGTATTAATAAAATCTTTTGTATGCAAGTTTTTTATATATATATATAAAAAAAACCACATGTGTATACACACCTTACAAAGTTATGTGATATGTTTCTTCCAAGAAAGAAGGGTTATCTTGTCTATCGGAAAGGAAAAATATACCTAATTTCTCTGTACACATCACAAGTTGTTACAGATGATAAAGTCTGGGTTTAAAAATTATTATAATTGCACAGAAACAAATACATTGTTGGATGCTGCATCAGTGTCTTGCTTTAGTTTAGTAGTTTTAATTAGCCTGCTCTTTTTTTCCTGAAAACAAATTATACTTACATTTTTGTGCTATTGTAGCTTGTTGCTTTCCCTAATTTAAGAGGGGGAATAATAATGCACAACACACACTGTGTCAGTCTGCTCAACCGATATTCATCATTTCTACCTTGAATAAATAAATTACACAAGTAGCAAAATTTAACAGCCTACAGCTATGATTTTGGGATGAACTCTGTTTTCAGCAGCTAACCAAGCATTAATTGATGCATGAAGAACGTAAATGCCTGTCAGTAGTAATTTACTACTAAACGACGTTAATTGAATTTGCTGTAATTTTTGGTGGCTAGATTTGATAACCTCAGCATCATTTCCAACTATTTTTCCAGGTGACAGAATAGGAAAACAGCATTTATGGATGTTTAGCTACTGTATGTGGAACTTACTTTAAATTAAAGGCGAAGGTTATACCCAAGGTTTTAAACACCAATCAATAAGTTAAGCAAGCCCGTGTTCATCTTATTCTTTTATCACAGGAATTATGACATTGATTTAGAAGTCCAGATCTGAGCAAAGGTCACAGGAAAGTTACCTATGTAAAAGCTTCCTGCTTTTTGTCAACCACTTTAAAGTTGTGAAGTAGCAGTGCTGCTCACCATCAGCTACATATAACTTGAGCACTGACATAGAAGCAATACAGCTTAAAATTTCTGAACACGTTCCTGCTGGGGAGAGGTGTTGCTCCCAAATGCCTTGGTTTCCCTGTTTTCTCCCAAGCTTTTAGTCTCCAGTCCGTACAGCAGGTGCGCAGTACGTGTTGATACAGACTTTGGCAAAGCATTGTGGAGAAAAGGAGCTTTCCATAAGAAATCTTCCTTCTCCCTTTTACTGCAGTGGTAGTTAGGGAGGTGAGCCTTTGATCAAAGCAGCTGCTGCCATATAACATAAGACCAGAAAACAGTAGCTAAAAGGAGGACGACCTTTGGTAATGTTTTTTGGTTTTGGTTTTTTTTTTTAATTTTCTTTGTGCCATGTGGAAATAAGGTAGTTTCTAGGGAATAAGGTGGGGTACAGATATTGTTTGCTGTTGCAAAAAGATGCCACTTGGCTGCCTTTTTTCCTAGCAGTCCTTGTGGGCTAAATTTGATTGATGTAAAGGCATGGTATGGAAGATCACCATCACAGACAGAGTAGAGTCTTACAATGTTGTGCTCAACTTTGTACTAGAGGTTGGATAAAGGAAAAGCATTAGACTGTACCTGGGGTTGAAAACTATTAACGTGTACCATGTATTAGGAGCAGAAAATTAAATAGCAGCTTTGTAGCTGAAAAAGTACAATAAGGGAGGAAGGAGGAGTATTTAAAATTTAATCATTATTGGAAGAGGACAACTGTAAACTAAAAGCATGAAGACAGCATTTTAGTCTATCAAGCAGATAGAAAATTCCATACTTTAAGAAACTTTCTCTTTCCTGTTCTGTTGTTTGTTTGGCTTTTTTTTTTAAATGCAGAATTTATTCCAAGTTCCATCGGAGGAGAATGCAGGAGCTGACAGAAGTGGGGCTGCAGAACTTTTTTAACCTATTCCTCATGCTGGCAATTGTTGCCGAGACAGAAGATATAGTGAGTCGAGTGTTGGATCTTTTGGATTTCCTGACTCCATCCTCTGTCACGGTGTCTCAGAGAACTCTCATCTGGAGAGGTCATTTTGCTTTCCTTTTGATTTATGTAGAGAAGAACATGGATATTAGTGTCCTAGCTGAGAAACTCTCAAATGCTTTCCGCGAGAAGGCAAAGGAGTTTTTAGTAACGAAAAATGACTACGCTCAGAAACAAAATCTATGGACTCTACTTTCAACCTACATTGATGGTGTCCAAGAAGTGTTTGAGACCAGTTGCTACTTGAGCCTTTCTGAGGAAAAGCTGCTCAATGATGGCTTTACTATGTTGCTGCCTGCTTGTCGAGGAGCTGAACTGAGTATGGTCCTGAATTTTCTTCAGGTTGTTCTAGCCCGACTTCGGTAAGTTGTTTAGTTAAATTGTGGATATAGACTGGCGTCGTCTTTTTGTGCTTAAGGTTAAACTGCAGTTCATACTAATTTCTTACTGAAATAGAGTAAAAGGGAAGAGAAACCTCTGGAGGACTGTGAATGATGTATTAAATTTCAAAATCCACTGGTACCTTACTGCATTTAGACTCTTAGAAATGTTTCTTCACTATTTCGGCACATTAGGTTTGACATCGCTGATATTTTGTTATGAATTAGCAGCTCTGTAGAAGGTCATCCAGTTGCTACTATTACAGACAAATACCATCTTTATTTTGGCACAGGAAATTTCAAAATTATTATCTGTACTAAGTTACTTAAGTTATGGGCTTTTGGTGTGTGTTTGGGGGGGGGGATTTTGTTGTTTTGTTGTGGTTTTTTTTTTTTTGTCTTCAGTGAATCTATTCTATTTTTCAGACTCTTTATTCTATTTTTTTCCCCTTTCACCAAGGTTGCAATCAAATACAACAGTTACAGAGATTTAAATATTTGTCTGGGGTTCGATGAGGAGGAAGGAAGTCATATTTTACCACTTTCAAGCAGTTTTGCTTTGATCTGCTAGTTCAGTTTTCAACATCCGCAGTGCCCTTCAATAAGCATATTTTTGTCTACTGATGCCTTTGAGAAGTAGTCCTCCAGTTTGAAGCCCAAACTGCCTTTTTTTT
>VWZK01014991.1:0-44149 GCA_013396935.1 Baryphthengus martii | reverse complement strand
CCAAACTTCCTTTTTTTTTTTTTTTTTTTATATAAGATATTAAGAGGCAGCTATTGATCTGCCATTACTTCAAATGTGCAAGACTGAAATATGTGGAAAGAGGTGTGGAAGAGCGCATAATAGGAATAGTGAAGCCCATATGCAAGATCTCTCTTTAACTAGGTTCTTTGTTATTGTCTAGTAGTTTGACTGCAGCTGTCAATAGCTTCTACATCCAAAGACAAGTGCTTTTCAGGCAATCTTTTGAAAAAAGATGAAGCATGAAACTAAGTTTAGTTGATTTATTATTTATTATTTCAGTTCAACTGAATGTATTTACTGGAATAAATTGGAGACTTCAAAAATACTTTGACATTTTCTCCATTAGCTAAAACGCAGCATTTGTTGTGTTGTTTTTAAAGATGAAATAGCGAGAAATTTGAGACTGGTGAAAAAGTTGCCTATTTCATACTCGGCATTATTTTGAAGCTTTTGAGAGGTGATGGTGATGTGGTCCTCTTGCAACACAGGAGAGCATAGGAGTTCATTACAGACTTTTCAGGTCATTGTAGACAAGGTATAGGACAGTATTCGTACCTTTTACGAAAAGCAGTTCTGCTGAAATACTTGAATTACAAACGCTGAAATACTAATTGCTGTGAGAGAGATGATTAGAGCCTTGTCTTTAACAATTCTTTATTTCAGCTTCTGTATTTATAAATTTGGTTACTATTATCTACCTATATATCCCATATACAGAAAAGCTTAATTCCTTAATGTTTATAAAATGCTTTGGCTTTGGTCTTCAGGTTGTATGGAACAGGAAAATGTTACTGGTTCTCTCTCCCACTTTGATAGACTTACTGAAAATAGTCCTCTGTTGCCATTGAAGTAAAAAACCACCAAAAGCACTTTCTTGGTTCAGATTTGGATGTTAAGCTATTATTGGTTTAACCAGACTGACTAGGCCTGGTCTGTCTGCAAACTTGAAAAAGGATGAAATGGTTTAATGCTGTTCGTTCTCTCTCCTGTTGTTAAAATCCAGGTAGATGTAAGATAGTAGGCCTTTAATAAATGTGACCTTTTTTTTTTTTCTTTCTGTACACTGCACTCTTAATAATTGTATAACTGTATGACAGGGAATTTACAGGTAGGAAGGAAGTGAGATCACTGATTAAAGAGAAAAGCGGCTCCCTCTAGGCTGTTAGGAAATAATAATTTCATGTGCCACTTTCTGCTAACCCCAGATGATGGCTCACAGGAGCATTCTTTATTGCTGATTAAGTAGCATTATGAAAATACTGACTTGGTTACTTTAACTAAATGCCTCAGTATTTGAAGCTTAAAATGTCAAATAGTTTTAGCCACCCCCTTTAACATATCTTGTTGCATTTCTAGAATAGTATTCCAGGTTTCCCAGTTGCTTTTATTTGAGGATACTATAAAAATGGCAATCTTTCATTTGCAGAGTGAGGTGTAGTCAAAAGCTCTTCTTTAATTATAGCTATTCATGCTACTGTTGTTAAGGGTCTGTCAGCATTTCCATTATAAACCTTTATTTTCAAGTGTTTGTAACAGAGCAGTGAAAACTTGCTCTAGGCTAAAACTTGGCGTAGAAGGTTTTGAAAATGCCTTGTTTTCTTCCTTTCTTTTTTCTTAAAACGCATCTGAATAGAGACCCCCACCTTCACCATTTCTACACAACTGTGTTTTAAAATAACCCTTTCCAGGTTTTTCTTGAATTTTTCTTGTCTGCTAGAAAAGTACTGGTACCTAATGAATGTTTTATTTACCTATGCATGGATGCTTTTAAATAACCTTTTTTAAACCACTTTATTTATTGTTACTATTGTGGTGTCCATATATTTAAATAGAACTATGGCTTGGCAGGAGAACTCATTTTTATTAGTTTTTGATATGTGGTGAGTGGATAATTGGAAACAAGATGCTACTTGCTGGCACTTCCAAGTATTTGATCTTCATAGTGAGATTCAGTATGAAGTGTAAGATTGTATTTCAATACAGTCTCCTTTTTAAAAACATATGTAAAATAAACAGTAAACAATGAAGAAACACCCCAAAATAAAAACACAAAGTGCTTCCAGCCTATTTTTACTTGGAGCATTCAGCTTTTGGTTCAAGTTTATGTTTCTGTTTTTAAGCAGTGTTTTAGAATCCTGATTTTGTTTTCCTCTTTAATGAAAGGTAAATACAGGATGCTTGCCAATGTGTGCTTTCATTTCTTCCAAGTCTCTAGCACTACCTGTCATCTGAGTGCCTCATGACACAAAAAGAAACCCTAAGTTAATAAAAATACAGGCATTTAATGAATTCAACAGAACTTGCTGTAAAAATGGACACAGACTCAGAGAAATCTGCTGAGTGCCTGGAAACAGTAGGTTCTGGCATCGCAGTATGTTCTTAAAAGAAGTGCTTGAAACATGTTAAAATGTCTTTTCTTGTAATCAGGTATTGCTCTGACATGAGCTTTCTCTCATTATCATTATCCTGACATTTGGGTTTTGTAGTGTATTAGCACTGAGTTACCGGATTATAAAATGCAAGTACATACCCAGGTGTAAAATCCCTGCTATATTCCAAACATCTTTGCCTAGTGTCAGGGAGACCTGCTACTCATTCCCATGGGAGAAATGAGAAATACCACAAACATAATAGCATAATATAGGGTAATTTTATTTTGAAAACAATTCTTGTGTATTTATGCCTGATTGTATCGTTCCACCAGTGTTGAAGGACATGAAAAGTTATTGAAAATTTCAGTGTGTAAATTTCATAACCTCTACAGGAATACTAATTACGTAAACCTGTCTCTAATTAAAAGTTACATTCATAATTGGGCCGTAGATAACAGCAGAACTGGATGTCTCTATCTGTTAGAGTGCGTCTAGCCTTGAGGTTGTGAGAGAAATCACGATAGGAATGGATTATCCAGTATATCTTTGCTATGGAAATGTGTAGTCATTTGCAATTTTTTTTTTCCCGTTATACTTGCCATCAAAACAGCCTGTGGGAAGCTTTCTGAGACCCAACTGAAGCCTCTCTCTCCCTCTCTGTTACCATGTAAGTCAGCAGATAAGTTTAGGATGAGAATAGAAAGGTCCTTCGTCCTTCTATTCTTCCCCCTCAGGTTTTTTAGTGTTAGTCTTTGTAAAATGTATTTTCTGATGTTGAACTTGTGAAAGCTGTATCCAGTAGACTTTGGGAGAGCATGAGCCTTCTCTTACCCACCCCATTCTGTGAGTATATTTACAGCTACCAGCTGTGATGTCCTGATAAGCACAGAGGGCAACTCAGTGACTAACCAGCACTGAGAGATAGAAGACCTTAGTTTGGCTCTGAGATCTCCCAGGCTTAATGAATGACCATTAAAAAGTCATTAAAACTTGCTATGAGTTTTGTTTACCTGTGTGGAAAAAGGAAGTCAGTCCTTCCTTTTTGACTTCACAACACAGGTCTTATGCTTGGGGACACAAACGTGCCTTGCTGTGCTAACTTGATCTGTGGCTTAAAGTATTTTTAGTTTGTTGTTTTCTTAAAGTTCAATTATTCCATTAATAAAAGTGAGGTTTAAATGAGTGTACAGAAAATCTAGTCTCTAAATGCTTTAGAGTGTGAGAAGCGAGCACTGCTTTAGAATATAGCAACATTTTGAGAGGTTTGCTGCGTCTAAATCCTTAAAAGTAATCTGTTACCATCTTCTGCAGGAATACTGGATGTGTTCTTAGCTACAGTTGTTACCTTAAGGTGTGGTTTTGGTAATTTTCTTTTCTTCCTACTTTATGTGGAATTTGAGATACGTTCTTTTTTTCTCGGAAATTTTTAGGGAGTCTGAAATAACGTTTTATTGTCCCTTTTATTCTATAGTGAATGGTGACTAGATAAAACTGACACATGTTTTGATTGTGTGCCCTCAGCTCTAAGAGTATTACTCTAAAAAGGAATGAAATGAGATACGTTGTGCACTGGAGCTGTGCACCTTGTACTTTGCTCATAGAAAATTCCTGTGTATGTGTCTCATTGGTTCAGCTTTACAAGAATATTGACTTCCACTTCTCACTGTCCCATTTTCTTGAATCAGTAGGTGGCCATGTGAAAGCCGAATAACTGATTCAAATCATTTTTTGTATTGGTGTTTAAGATGTAATAGCATCTGCCATTGAAGGAGCGCAGCAAAACTGGTGAAAGGACTGGAAGGAATGTCCTGTAAGGAGCGGATAAGGACTTTGGGATTGTCTAGTTTGGAGAAATGGAGGCTGAGGGGTGACCTCATTGCTGTCTACAGCTTTCTGAGGAGGGGATGTGGAGAGGGAGGTGCTGGTCTCCTCTCCATGGGATTCAGTGATAGGATGTGTGGGTATGGCTCAAAGCTGTGCTGGAGAAGGTTTAAAGTGGACATCAGGAGGCATTTATTTACTGAGAATGAGGTCAGACACTGGAACAAGCTTCCTGGAGAGGTGGTTGATACCCCAGCCTGTCAGTGTTTGGGAGGTATTTGGACAATACCCTTAATAATTTGCTTTGACTTTTGATCAGCCCTGAATTGGTCAGGCAGTTGGACTAGATGATCAATGTAGGTCCCATCCAACCAAAAAAATCCATTGTATTCAAGAATCACGTTAAGCACAAGCTGAAACAACACAAGCTGTCAAAAACCCTTCTGATCGTTGGTGCTGAAACAAAGCCAGTCTTGGTAGACGCCCGAAGCTAAAGGAATTCAAGTTTAGTACTTGGACATCAGTCATGAAGATAAACAGCTCTGTCACCTGGCTACAGATTGAAACACTTCTCTGTTTCATTCATTGTATCCATTTTATCTACCAAAAAATAATCCACATAAGCTTTCTGTGGCCTACATGACAGCAGTACAAGACATTCTGTTGTGAAGGAGTAAATCCACCAAAAAGAAAAAGAGAGTAAAATTGTATCCCGGTGTACTGAGAACCTGCTGCTTGGGGCTCTGCAGTTGTTCAGAGAAATATGTACTCCCTGAAGGACATAAAGTGCAGATTTGTTTTCTGATGGAAGTGTCTCACTTCTGAAACTATTTTCCCCAAATTAACTTTCCTCTCGGTTTTATTTCTTTTATTCTTCATGCAAGGTGTGAGAATGGCTTTTCATATGGAATATTTTTTTTGTTGTGGATGTTAAACAAAGAAATACTTTCACCAATAAAACCATTATATGCAGGTAGCCTTCTAATCTCTTAATTTTGATTGTTTCTTCGTTACCTTACAAGATATATATTTCTTCTCTCTTTAGGATATCTCTTGTCAGATTTAAGGCTTATTTAAAATGAACAGAAAGCTGAAGCAATTTTCTTTATTCCATTTCAGTCTCCTAAGGCCTATTTCCCCCTGGTGAGCTCATAGCAACAGGGGGGTTTAAGGGAATTCAGCTTTCTGCAAATTAATGTCTCACATCATGAAAATTCAGGACTTTTTTTTTTTCTATATCTTGAAAAAGTAATACAGTGAGTGCGAGTATTATTTCTTGCCAGCGGGTGGAAGATGAATGATTTTGTCACAGTTTTACTGCTTGATGAGCAGTGTCCTGAGGGTCAGGCTTAAGTCTGTGTCACTATGCTGCTCATTACTCTTGAGCTAAATAAGGGCTGATTGGATCTAAATTGCCTAGCACATGGGCCGCAGATGAGCTCAGTGAGTAGGGGATGACCTGCTATTCAGGCTGGGAGTAACCCCGGTGTGCAAATGCTGCATTAGAACACCGTGGGAGAATGAGAGGCTACCGACCGCTGCCAGCAAAAGAAATCGAAATGTAAAAACTCTTTGATGCTGCAATGTTAGAATTTGAAATGTAGGAAGTGACAGGTTGATGGTACTTATCAGCTTTGGCTGGATTAGAGAACAGTGTCATCTTGCTTATATAATGACAGAAGAATGAAGCCAGCTCCCAACTACTTTGTGGTGCAGAGCTGCTGCTGGCAGGGCCAATGCTGCCTCCTACTGACAGCCTGCGCAGGAGGATGGGCGAAGCGCTGGAGAGCTTGCATTCCCAGCCTCTCCAGCATACCCGAGTGCACTCTCTGCCTCTGCCCATCTATTCCCATATATTTCTGGTCTCTTCTCGCAGCAGAGAATCGCAAACCTGATTGATAAGATCACGAGCGTACACTTTGGGACAAGAGCAAGCCACTGTCGTCTTCGAGAACGATTAAGGCGAGTCATCTACGTGCACTGAGCTATACACGTGTGTCTCCGCTTCACAAAAATTCTTTCCCTTTGTCTTCTTCTCTCCATTGCTAGCCCCTGTGAAAGGAGGTGATCTCTGGAGAGGAGGCTTAATTTGTGCCTGTGTGTTTTAAAGAAAGTTGACCTTTGAAGAGGAGAAAAAAATCTGAATGAACTCAAAGGAGAATCCTTATGATAACTGAACACATGAATATACTTGTCATAATGGAGGAAAATAAAAAGCAAGCAAAGCACCTGCTGGCTGCTGAACACAACCCAGGTTGCAGTAGTTTGTGTAGTTCTCAAAGATTCAGTTCAGTGGTTCTGTAGAACAAGCTTTCGGGTTTTTTTTCTCCCCACCTTCATCACTGGTGCTTTGAAAACTGAGTATTTAGCTACAGTGATGATAAATAGCCACTTGCTTATATTTTTCCAAATTTCTTTCAGATTCTATTACTGACAGTTGTAACCTGCCAGCATCAGCTTCTCTTACTGCTAACTTACAGGACTATCTCATCAGCAAAAGCAATTTGGTGCTCTCATGAAACCTGTGGCTAAATGAAGTAAAGGGATGAATCTAAATACATTCTGTGTTTTCTGTTTACCGTTTTCTGTTTTCTGGGTATATACTATTTGATTCTTCTTCCCCTGGGATGCTTTGCTCATGATGAGTTTCTGGCTGTTGTACCAAAAGAGGAAAAGAAAAGAAAACAACAGCCTTACAAGTACAAATTTTTCTTTACAATGATCTGAGAGAAAATTTTCATAAAGAAAGCAATTAGTGTGAGGCTTCAGTGGTATTTGTATTATCTTAGTATTGTCAGTGTTTAATAGTATCACTTCAGATCACTGAAAATGAGGAAATGTTTAGCCCAACTAGTTGTAGTAGATGAAAATGCGATTGTCTGTACGTGGAAAAAAATTATAGGGTATATCTCTGTATTCAAATGGAAAGCAGAACCAGAATTTAAAATTACTTCTATAATTTGAAAAAAAAAAAAAAATCATCATCATCATCAAGAGGAAATAGTGAAGGCCAAGTACTGCAATTAGGAAGGAGAAATGCTAATACAGCATATGGAGTGCTTGATGTGACAGCCTTACTGTCAAAGTTTGAGGAGGTAGTATGGACCACGAGATGAGAGAGGCAAATGGGATCTCCACATCTGGAGCTGGTTAAAGTGAGGTACCTACCATAGCTGTTACTCCATCTGTCTGTCCTGCCCTTCCTTTAGACTTTGCTGCCTGCTCAGCACAGATGGCTGCAAGGTCCAGTGCTGTCCCTGCAGTAGCACGGTTTCGGCCTGGCATCGGGAGGAAAACCAAAGTTGTTTGTGAATGGTAATTCAAATGGACTCCCTTGTATCTTAAAAAGGGAGTGAGGGGTAGACGTGGTACTTATGTTTTCACCTCTACTTACCATGGGTATTTATTTACATGAATTTGTAAGACAATAGTGGCCGTAAGAAAATTCGAAATCTGATGGAAATCTGTCTGTCGGCTAACTTTTAACAATGACTTTCATGCACACAGCCTGTGTGATACTAGGAAGCAGGACTTAATGTGACTCTGCTTAAGGAAAAAAAAAAAAAAAATTAGCTATCACTGTGGGCTGTGTTATTAAAACTCCTGCAGGGGAGAGTAGCTGCTGCTTATTCTGTCTTTAGCTGTAGTTCTGTATGGAGTTCTGGACATGTCAGTTTACAAAATATTTATGACTAAATTGAAAACTGGAGAGAGTCACAAAAGTGATGAGAGTAGGAAGTTTGTAGAAGTTTGATGGAACTGATTTTATCTAGGAGAGGTTGAGGGAAGACGCGCTAGCAGTTATCCAGTATGTAGAAGGATGTTGCCGAGGAGACAAGTTGTGTGTTGTTCTCCATGCCAGTGAAGAAGCAATTGGCTTAATTTGGGGCAGAAGTTTAGTGTGGTTATTTAAGAGTAGGCTGCAAATATCAATTCTTTGGCAGGCTGCAAAAGTGTGCTGTGGAATTGAATTTTATTTCTTTTACTTTTTAGACATTGCAGTAGACAAACATTTGCCAGAGGGGTAGTCTTTGTAAGCTTACCAGATAGTTGTGATGAACTCCCTAAACGACTCTTGAGATGCTACCCAACTCTTCACTTACGTTTCTGTGATTTGATATTAAAGAGCGCTCAATGATTGATTAGCGACTGGTGATTGATAGGAAGGATGCCTCCTAAACAGTATTCTGTGCTTTTCTTCACAGAACAAAAACTCAGCAAAATCAGAAAGTAAAGAAACCATACCTGGAACTAATCCTCCATAAAATTTAACTTTGGAAAACTGTCATTCATTTTGATTTCTAGTATCTGCACTCTTTTTCATTTTCAATTTCTATTAAGGGCGAAAAATGTTGAACCTGTTTAATGCTTCTGTATCATACTAGCTCTTGGAATTTCTAGGGTGAGAGTGTGAAGGTGCCTTGTACTTTGTGCCCAGTGCAGTGGCTCCGCTGAAAACAGTGCTGGGTTTTCAGTGGTTTCGTGTTCATCTTGAAATTTGTCTAGCAACTACTTTGAAAATGCCTTTTTAGACATTTTTCTAAAGGAAGCTAATTGATACAGGGCATGTCCGTGTGCATTGTCATGTTTTATTTAGCTTGGAGCAAGTCCAAGTGCCATTAATTGTCAATGCCTAAGTGCTCCAGCTTTCTTTCCAGTGCTACTAAACCAGGGACAGTGAAACTGTGCCTAAAATGAAACAAGCCACCTTATCCTCCCTAACAAACAAAAGGGGAAGTGTAGAACATAGTTTGCAATGTGCACATCGTGCATCATTTCACGTTCTTGTGGGGGGTCCCTTCTTGAAGTTGTTACTGGGAGGAGCAAGTAGAGAAACGTAAAAGCAGTTTGTGGTTTACTTTAGTTCTCTGATAGGCTGAAGCTACTGTCTATTCTCTCCTCTCCAGAAGGCCTTGTTTATCTCTAATTGGGGTTAATTAAAGCCTTAGGGCAATGCTGAGACCCTGCCAATGGCTAGAAGGTACAGACATAATCAAGGCTGCAGCCCCTCACTGTAGGGAACAGAGAGGTAACTGTGGGCTTGTCGCAGGCTCTGCTCCTACAGCTGTGCTATTTCTCGCTGAATATATATCAGTGAACTTTTTTTTCTCTTTCCCCAATCAGTTCTGTTAATTTCTGGCTGTTATCAAAGAGCAGTCCGAAGTGTCCGGTTCAACTTGTGCGCTTACAGACCCATGTTAAGAAACAGAAACCTTCTGGTTCTCTGTCTGGTAATGCAGGGACTACCCAGGCAGCTGGGGCAGCCATTATGTGGCGGGAGAAGGGGCAGGAGAAGGGAGAAACAGGCCATTACATATGTGCTTGCCAGGACAATGAGGTTTTCTTTTACTGCTTTTTTTCAGTCTTGTTTTCGTTACAAAAAAGTCAACTATGAGAATAAAAGCTGATGTTTTCCTTGGCATTCTTTGTTTTCCTGGACAGGAGCATATTAATTAGCTATTGGAGATGTGCGTTTGAAAATACTTCAGTGTTGCAGGTATCTGCCTAAAATATTTTAAAGCTGCTAAAAATTTACTCTCAGGGAATTCCTCTGATTCACTCACCTATGGTATTCAGGGGTGTTGTACAAGGACTTGGTTTGGGGAGGAAATGCTGCGTGTGTACTTGTTCAGTGTGTTGCGTTTACATGAGGGTTTGTATTAGGTGCAAAGATGACATCAGAAGGTAAAGCACTGTGATCGTCTCTTAAATAATAATTAATTATAACACAACCGTGATTATCCAAATGTCATAGGGAGAGTGAATATATTCAGGCAATCAAGGGATTTTAAAATGTAATTATTAGACATGAGGGAGACATGACCTTGTTTAGGGTAACAGGGAGCTGTGGTTAATTGGTGTTAGGATAATCAAACTTTTACCGTTGTATTATTCTGGGACCCTAGGCTTTGCAAAAAAAACTTGTGCATGTGCACAAAAACCCCAAACATAAAGAAATGTAAGCCTAAAAGTGAATCTTGAGGTTATGCTTGCATTACCTTGCTGTACTGAATTACTGCTATGATGAGTGTTACAAAATCATTTATATTATCTATAGATCATCTCTATTTTACATGACAGTGAAGATTCAATACGTCTTGATTCTGAGTATTTTATAAAGGTACCTATTCTCCCAAGACATCAAAAATGACTGGCTTTTTCCAAGTCAAACTCAAAAATCGAAGGTGGTGTTTTTCCTGCAGCCAAGACATTTTTGTTTTCTTTCTTAAAAGAAAGCCTTTTATATGTGTACAGTCAGAGCTTTACAACAGAAAATAAGTTGATGCAGTCCCCCTTAAGCTTCATTGTCTTCTCCAAGTTTAGAACATGAAGGCATAAAACAGAATTTCATTTTGTTGCAGTTCATTATGAAAGGGTTTCTGCTGCACTGCTGTGGTACTGAACTCTGGAATTTCTTATAACCTGCCCTCTGGAAGATTTGAAGATTAAGTATAGCATTACTACTGCCTCTTACTGAAAGTTCCTCTCTTTTTCTTCTTTCTCTTTTTTCCCCTCTTCCTTGAAACAGAGTAATTTCTGAAAACTCTTCAGCAATCCTATCTCCATGTAAATTAATACTGTAAATTGTGCTGCTAGTGAGGGTGGAGGGGAGTAGTAAGAGTGGGTGGGGGGAGAGAAGAATTAAAATCATTCCAATAAATGGTTTAATTTATGCCACAGCAGTTAAGCATGCTCCTGGTTAACAGAAATACCCTTCAGCTACACAGGATTTGGGAGGGTTGGAGGGCACTCATTTGCACATAAATAGCCATTAACTGATAAATTCCCAGAGGTCTCCTGTTGCATGCTAGTGGTTCTGACCTACTTAGCTAGCTTAAATTTGTTTTACAGAATTATTATAATTCCATCCTTGGTACTTAAACTTTGTGATTAATGCATGCCTCACAATACAATTAAAGTATAATTACACAGTTTTACAGTTTGCTATCATAGTGTTATTATTATTACAAAGAGCTGGATTTTGCAAATATTAGAAGAATTAGGGTTCTGATACCCATCACTTTGCTGTTATTAAGTGATTATGTTAAATGGGACCCCTTTATGTCTGAAGAATGAAGTGGAGAGAGGGGAATCATTAACTAACACATCAGATGGCTTCTAAGTGATTGAGGAAGAGATGTGTGGCGGGTTTTTTTGCACATCTGTAGGCGATGGGTGCAAAATACCTTTTGTTCATCTTTGCCAGCTGCCTATGACATGCTCTAGCACATCTGTGCTTTAGTGCTTAAAAAAAAAGTTTCATACTAAATGTTTCATTTCTGTAATCTGTTAAAAATCGTTTGCATGTGTTAAACATCTGATTTTATTATCCCTCATTGAAGCTTTTTATTACAGGCATTTTTTTTTTTTCCATGCTCTTCTTAAAAACATAAATGGCCAGATACAGAGGCCCGATAGATCTCTGTAGCACGTAGTTTAGGATGTGCGTGCAAGGATGATAGAAACCTTTCTCTTGCACTGTAAACTCAGAACGGTTCTCTGTGAGGGATCCTCGCTCTTTTCAGTTTGTGTGAATGAACGTATGATATATTTATACCTGTTGCATATAACAGTAAGTCACAAATACTGCTGTTTTTTACTTAATTGTAAGGGTTACCTGGCCTTCCCTGTTTTTCTGGCTGAACTTAATTCTGTGCCTACTGTTAACTCTTCAAGGAGTGATCTGAGAATCACTAACATAACTAGTACATGACCCAAAAATCACTGCTGTGCTGCATAATTCTTCTTACAACCTTTATTTTGCTGATGCATCTGCACTAGAAAACTTAGATCTTTACACTAGCAATTAATACATTTAGCAAATAAAGCAAATTTATACAATTAATACATTTAGCAAATATTAGAAAATAGTATTTCCCTATTCCAATTAAAGTTATAAGTCTAATTTTACTTTTTTTCATCTGTGAATATGTGTTTTATTGCAGACTTCACTGGTGGGATGGAGAGGTTGACACATTTCCTGAATTACACTTTCTGTTCTCCTAAAGCTCTTAAGGTTACACTCTTAACTTTTTTTTTAGCTATAGTTGCAGAGTGGAAACTCCAAGTGGTATACAGAAACTGAATGCTGTACCCTCGAGCCTTATTTGATCCAGTGTCTTGGATCTCATTTTTGCTTAGTTTAAAAAAACCTGTTGCTTTTGTGCTTTTCTGGTTGTTTTTTGTTTATAACTTGTGGTATTCGTTTCTTTAACAACGAAAATATTTCTTCTTTCTAATTCCAGAGAACACCAAGAATAAAAGGCAAATAGAAATCTTTTTCTTAGAATGGCTTCTTTCCTCTCTGTAATTTCAATCTGTGTTTATGCTACTAAAATGATATAGTCTCTGCTTTCGCTATTATTTGCTGTCATTGAGCTCAGAAAACATTGGTCATTATTACTGATGCATGGAAGCATACAAGCAGGTAGCCAGTAATTATGCTTTGGAGAATTTACTTTATTTCAGGGCTTCCTACTTGAATATTCGTGAATTGGTTTTATTTCCAGTCTTTAAAAAAATACTGCAGTGAAGTGATTTAAATCATTCTCATGTGGCACAGCAAAAATGCAAAGGGACATTACCAAAAAGAAATGGTCAGCAATAAGAGCTGTTTTGCAAAGTTGGCTCGCAGCAGCTACCACACTATGTGGAGGAAACAGTTATACTGTAATAATAAGACTAATGAATTCAGAAATCCATTGATTGAACTGGCTCTGGGTAGATTATGTGCAGGCTTGCTTCAAGGAGAGGAATTTATGAAATGTTTGCCGCATCCAGCAAGCACTGCTGCTATAATACAGCTGCCTCCTCAGTGGTTTGCTTTGATCCTGTGGAATGAAAGGACAGGAGGATCAGCTCAGGTCTAAATGAGATTACAGCTGGTTCGGCAGCTTATCTGGTCTAATGCCAACTAGTGTGGCTTTGCACGTCCTAAGGGGTTTACAACAGAAACTGTTTATTGAGTATCATCGGTTTACTCAACACAAGCAGGCTAATCCTTCCCAGCCTCAGCATGTTGTAGGATTGTGCGTGAGCCAAACCAAAAGCTGGTGTAGCCAGGGCCTCCAGAGCCCTTTGTCTCGCTTCATATTGATTTTTTTTTTTTTTACCTGTGTTAAAGACAGTAAAAAATAAAACCAATAACCAGCCCTATTGTGTGCAAAAGGTTAATCTGACCTAAAAATCTTACAAAAGCATCCTTTAACCCTAGAAGGGATGGTAGTCTTTCTTTGACTTTTCACTCAAGGGATTTTCTAGTTTAAGATTTTGAAGAGCGAAGTAGGAAAAACAGCTTAAACATTTAACTCTGTGTGTCTTGTCTTAGTGGTTTTTATGTAAAAACATTAGAAAATGCCACTTTCTCAAAAAAAAAACAAAAACAAAAAAACAAAGGAAAATAATGATGAACTAGGCGAGTACCTCTTAAGGAAATCAAAAAAGTACTAAACAGGTCCATAGAAGCAGAATGTTTTAAAAAATCACGTGCTACAAGTTTTTAAACAACATCCCTTTCTGTTTTGAGATGAAATACAGTGGAATATTAGATATAATAATATTTTATTGAGCATGTTTCCTGTCCAAGAATAGTCTTTTTTGTTTGTTTGTTTGTTTGTTTGGGTTTTTTTGGAAGATGTTGCAGCATATGTCCAATTATTATAAATCAAATGTTTTTTATAGTATAGAGAAAGAACAGATTAATCTTTAGGAAGCCTTGCAGACTAGTAGCAATACCTTTGCACTGAAAAGAAACACAGTAAGTTATTGAATCTGCATTGTGGGAATTATGTAGGAATTTCTTAGATACCTGTATTTGTATTATTGGGAGAAATTAAGTCAGTTCTGCTGTGATGCAGGGAAGTGTATTTGGTGATGCCCATCTGTCATCGATTGCAGGTGGCAGACTTAAACTGGGAACTGTTTTGAAGGCCGCTGAACACGATCTAAAAGAAATACCAGTAACTTGAGGAATTCTGAATGGCTGTTTTCTATTTACTTCACCTGATTGGAATGAATGTCTATTTTAAGCTATATGCAAGCAAAGGGGTTACCATGGATACTATGGAGGCATTATGAGTGTTGTGTGGGGAGATAGCTAAAAATGGTGTTTAAGATAAAGTCAAACTTTGCTCATACTTAAGCCTAATGGACAATATGTGTGCGAGTTTAAAATGTAGCATTTATCCAATCACTTGTATTTTATCAAACCTAGTCTTAAAGCAATAGGTTTCTCTCATGTGGTATTACACTTTTAGCACATTTGGAGATAAAAGCTATTGTTGGTGATTGCTTAAAGTCTCTTTGTTCAATCATCTGAACAGTGCAAATCAAAGCATTTTGTCAGACTGTGAGAAGTTTTGCCTGGATAATGCTTCCTGCACACACAGGTCACCAAATAAATTATGTGCACGGTTTTACAGCATAGCTGGTGCTGGAAGTTAAATGAATGCCCAGTGGTAGAACTCGTAAAACATTTTCCTGTTAACACAACCAGACAGAATTGACATTGTTGATGGTAGCTTTGATCTAATAAACTATCAGTTCTAACAGTGATTTTTACTGTGTTTCAGAGGGGATGATGATAAAAGTTTAGCAAGCCTACTGTTCTTCCTGGATGACAGAAAATGAGCTCTACTGTCTGTATCACCAAATGTTGGGATGAGTGTTAATACGGGATGTTTTGTACCCAAAGTAATCTTCTTCACTAAAAAGATGTATTACATGAGCGGCATCCTTTAACGCAACAGATACTCCATAAAGAACAAAATTGATTTTTCAAGAAGGAAATAAAATACTTTGGTTTGGGATTTGGAAGCAAGTTACTTCATTATCTTGAGTATAAGTTTGCCTGCCTTCCAAAATCTATTTTCTCTCTTGGAGAGAAAGATTTTCCTGAACCACTTACGGTATATGACTCCCAGCAGGTTGCTAGAGAGTATCCATATGCGTATAGTTTTTGATTTCCTGCAAAGGCAGCTAGAGGAGCTGGAGCAAGAGAGTTTCATTTAAAAAAAAGAAAAACTTAACTTTACTTGAACTACAGTTCATCTTTCTGTTTCAGTCTTGTTTTAAATTAAGAGAAACAGAGAAAACTTGAAGTATTTTCTCAGGGTCCCTACCTGAAAAGCTACAAGATGTTACACATGTGATGGTAGGACACTGGAAGTTACTGGAAATTATATTCAGAATGTTTGAAGACGTAAATGGGCAATAGTACTCTTTATTGTCAATATTTGGGGTTTATATTTTGATATTATTCCTTTACCTCCACTCAGGACTTTGTGTAGTTATTCTCAGAGTCCATTTCACATCTGATCAGATTAGGAAATTTCAGCTGGGATAAACCAACTCAATATTTGAATTTCTGCAGCCAGAATGGCTTTTTTACCAGTTTTTCTCTGTCTGCTTGTTACTTGAGTCTGGATGAGAACATGCTCAATGAGAGAAACTAGATGTCTAAAGCTGTGCGAGATAAAGGAAAGTATGAAGTTCAGCTCAGTTGATTTGTTTCAAGCAATTTGCCAGACTTTGGTTTTCTTAGCTTGGCTAAGATTTTTTAATGGTCTTTATATGGCCATAAGTTCATTTCTCAAATAATGAGCTTTTCCAAAAGGATCTGCATGCTTTTTGTCTGTTTGAATAAAACACCGTGAGTTTAAACAGCGATGCACTTTAACTATACAGTGTGGGTGTCTATTCCCTGCTGTGGAGAGTCCCAACAGGTCTGGAAGTCCATTAAACTACTAGACTATAAATTGTAAGGAGAAATCTATTTGAGGTCAACCTTTTCAGATTTTAGGGGGTTTTTAGGTATCTTTACTGTGTGAAAAATACTTCTTAAAAGGTGTGAACAATATCTTACAGAAGATATGAACCTGTCCCACCATTGTAATTCTCTGCCAACTGATGTTAAATTGATCTCAGAGTCCCAGGGGAGAGCTAAAGTCAGAATTCTGGAAATGATTGTACTTAAAAATGGGTTTCAGTACTGGCCTTTCAGAACCAGATGATTGGCATTTCAGTCACACCGCATAGTTAATATTTCTCATGGAATATTTTTGCAAACAAAAGACAGTAAGGAAGGCTTAGCTTGTAAAAAAATTCAGAAATTTTTTTTGTATCTGAGTCTGGGCTGTAGTGTAGTTATAGACGGCTACGTTCATTGCCCTCCTGGTGTTCTAAAAGAATGTGTTCCAGGTAAATTATGTTGTATAAGTAAGCAACATACTGGGTTTCCAGTATAAGGAAAATATTGAAATACTGATTTGAGTCCAGCAGAGGGCCACCAAGATGATTAGGGGCCTGGAGCAAATGCCCTAAGAGTAGAGGCAGAGAAAAAGGAGCTTGTTTATCCTCAGAAAAAGAAGACTTGAATAGGAAGTAGCAGGAAGGAAGGTATCTTGCTGGTTTTTCTGTCAATCTTATGGAGGGGTTTATAGATATGATGGAATCAGACTCCTCACATGAATAGATAGTGATAGGTAGCAGTGGACTGAGATTGTGATGTGAATGAAATTTTTATTACATGAAAGGATAAAATTTTCACAGGATAGTCAATCATTGGGAAAAATTTCTAAGTCAGGTTGTAAAATTTCACTCCTTAGGGTTATTCAGGACTGGCCTTGCTTTGAGCAGGCATTGGACCACATGACTTCTAGAGGTCCCTTCCAGCGTAGATTTTTTTCTACCACAGTAGCTCTTACAAAAAGGAACAAATCAACCAAAACGCCCCAAAAACCAACCATCCTAACCCGTAAAAGAAAAACTCAAACCCCCAAACCAATCAAACAAAAATCCAATTAAACTCAAAATTCTGTAAGATGACAAATTTTAGAACTAGGAAAAATGTTCTCTGGAAGATACCCATTTGCAATCTGCAGTTTTTATTAGTAACATGACTGAAATCAGAAGCGTTCATTTTTTCACTTCAGCATTTCTATTTTTATTTCAATTTGTCGAATAACCTGGCATTCTGATTCTCACTATAAAATACATTCACATATGATTCATTGTATAATGGTGTGGAAGGCTTCCACAGACCTTCATCAAGGTTTTGAGCCAGCAATGCACCCTTGTTGGTGATGTTACCCTGGGCTGGCAGAACATTGCCAACATGTGGAGTGAGGTGATTCTTACTATCTGCTCAGCACTGATGAGGCCACACCTAGGTCCAGTTCTGGGCTGCCCAGTGCACTATGCATGGACGTATAGGATAGAGTCCAGCAACGGGCCACAAGGGTGATGGAGAGACTGGAGCATCTCTCCTATGAGGAAAGGCTTGAGAGAGCTGGGACTGTTCAACCTGGAGCAGAGAAGACTCAGGGGAATCCTGTCATTGAATATAAATACCTGAAAGGAGGGTGCAAGGAGGACAGAGCCAGGCTCTTTCCAGTGGTGCCCAGTGAGAGGACCGGAGGCAAATGGGCACAAACTGAAACACAGAAGGTTTTCCCTGGGCATCAGGAGACAATTTTCCACTGTGAGGGTGACCGAGCCACGGCACAGGTTGTGCAGGGATGTTGTGGAGTGGCCATACTTAGAGATATTCAGAAGCCATCTGAACGTGCTAATGGGCAACACACTCTAGATGTCCCTCCTTGAGAAGCAGGGTTTTACCAGATGACCTCCAGAGGTCCCCTCCAGCCGCAACTATTCTGTGGTTTCTCAGTAAGAACGGAGAACGTGCATTTTGTGCTACACAGTATGTATTCAAGGCAGGGCTGTTGCATATAATACCAGGATATTGTTTGATGTTGAGCATCTTTTCTAAGTTTGGAAGCAAAAGAGTTCACTCAGAAGGTCTTGATGGGGCTGACTGGATCTTTCTTTTGGAAGTTTTGAAGAAAAGTGATCTTTAACAGAGAACGAATGGTGCTAAGGCAGCTTATTTGTTGTGACCCTTGAATCTCTTCTTGTAATTCCATCTTGCTCTGATGGTGAGAAGGAAGATCTGTCATGGAAGGTTGTTAAAAATGATCTTATGTACCAGCAGTGATTTGCTGGTTTCAGCTGAAAAAATATAACAGCTAATACTGTCTGTTCCCCATGTGATAGATTCTAGCATTTATGTTCCTAATGGGCTATGAATAAAGATCATCTGAAGTGATCTAGATTTCTTGTTCCTTGAAATATAAAATATTTCAGAAACTAAATTAGGCTCATATTTAAAAAAAAAAAAAAAATAAGAAGAAATTATGTCCCTATAATCTGAAGTTACAGAAATGTAATTAACAAACTCTCAGTTTTAAAATAAATAAATAAGCAAAACCGAAGGGTGAAGTCTCTCACAGTCAGGGCTGGTTAGAGAACTCCTAATGACTCCTGTCAAGTGCCCCTTCCTCCCTACCGGGGTGGGTGGTGAATATGTGTGGTTTGTGTTTTTTCTTTTAAATTTTCATCGTGTGAGGTGAGGTGAGGTGAGGTGCCTGCAGACCCTGCCCTCACGGCTGAATTTCTGCCTCTGGTAAAGAACGTATTTCAATCGTATGATGAAGATACTTGGAATCCTGCAGTGGGGAAGCCATAGCATTTATGGGTCAGGTCAGGTGATGTGACACTCAGCTCACTGGCAGCTTGGAGAGGACTCTTGCGAAACAATGCACTAGAGGCTGAGACACATTTACTGTGGTATCGGACTGTATTAAAGAAATTTTGTCTTATTTTCATCAAAACTAATAGCAACATCAGTTTACTAGAAAGATTGTTACTCCAAATAAGGCTTTTAAGAATTGAAATGGAGCTGTTTTCAGTTCTGTGAAATGGCAATGGTTTAGAAATACTGTTTGCCTTCGATGGCGGTTTGTATGTATGTGGACTTTAAAAGAGGAAAACAACAGCTTAGGATAGTATCAGTTTCAAATGCAGCCTGTCCATTTTTTATTTTTTTTTTCATTTATTTTTTCTGTCTGTTCCTTCAGAGGATTAAAGAATTCTGAATTTGACCTATGCTGAAGGGCTGCTTAGGCAAACTGAGTGTCATTTTAAGTGTTTACTTTTTCTGTGTTGTTTCTTGAAAGAACTGAGCGCTGACTGACCTGTTCAAAGCAACAAGATGACTCCCCAGTGCCTTGGAACAGCGCAGAATCTAGCGTAGAGTGCTTGGCTGGCATCTGTGAGTGGCTGAGCCCAGCTGTTGAAATGAGTACCTGGGCTGACTCTTCTGGAACTTGAGATTTTGAGGCAGCAAAGGGTGACTTTGTGTGTGTTTGTGTGTTCAAGTTATTATTTCACATTAAGGATATGAAAGGAACTGTGATTTTAGCGAGTGCCTGTGTAGTACAGAGGAGAAACTAACTTGGCTATCAGTGAAACTAATGAAGGGAAATTGCAATTGGGCTCAAATTAGCTGTCTTTTTTTTTCCTCAAGACTGCTCCACAAGCTGAAATGTGAACTAGCTGCACTGAATTAACGCTGGTTGTGTTGTATTTGCTGCTGTTGCAACCTTATCTTAGTTAAATGTGGGTACAAAAAGACAATAGTTCACTGGCAGAAATTTGCTAGGGTGGCTGAAGATGATGTCATATTCCCTCCCAGCAGATCTAGCCAAAGCAGGCTAGAGTTTTGTTGCTTGCATTTCAATTATGATCATAACAACTTGTCTTTTCAGTGATGTAGTTAAACCTTTTGAGAAGGGTTAAGGGGAAACTGCCAATGAATATGCTGCAGCTCTGAATGTTTGGCTTTTCTGTACCTTTGTGTTTTAGGGTTGTGTGCCTGTTCTTGTTAGTATCTTTAGTTTGTCTTTGAGCAGAGTAAAGATGTTGGGGATTTCTTGTTCTCCCTGTATATTTTAAAAGTATTACTGAGCACACACAACATGCTGTCGCAGTGAGCACAGGGTTCTCTATTACTATGCTTAGATCTAGAGAGGATTATATTAAACTCTGTAACCTTGCCGAAGCCCCTTTGTACATCACTTCTGTATTGGTAATCTTCACATGATTCAACTGCAGTTGAAAACCTTTTATTCACAACATTAACACTTTCCATCCCAGTGAAGATTAGAATCTTTGATATCAGGAGGTGAGCTCTTTGTGCATGTAGTTTTTATTACTATTTTATGTGGTCCTGCAGATGTTGCCTCAGACATTTCTCCACCTGGACATATACAGGGCACGCTCATCAAGCCTAACCATTCAAGAACGGGCAGAACAATTTATTGATGAATGAATTAGTGATTAAGGGAGCGTTATGCTCTTTGATTGCTTACAAAGTAGTCAATGCTTTTGGAAAACATCTGTGGTCTGAAAGAAATCCACAACAAAATTTTAGAGTAATTAAGAAAAGATCTCCTAGTG
The DNA here is from genome assembly GCA_013396935.1 of Baryphthengus martii. Taxonomy (NCBI): domain Eukaryota; kingdom Metazoa; phylum Chordata; class Aves; order Coraciiformes; family Momotidae; genus Baryphthengus; species Baryphthengus martii. Next base: position 23,636 of record VWZK01014991.1, on the reverse strand, counting down.
TTCCACATCTAAAAATAAACAATATTACATACGAATCAGGAGATTGAAGGAGCCATATAGGATATGTTGATATTTTGTATCTATAATGAATGTAGACCTGTTAATGAACAGCTTTCCTCTAAAATTTGGAATTAAATGCCTAGAAAATCATTGAAATTTATTGCCCTGTCTTAAATTACTGTACGCTGTAGAATCACAATTTTGGTGACACTTGCTTTGCCTCCCTTCAAAGTAAAGGCAATCCAGCCAGTAAAATAGAATAGCAAGCTCGATTTCCCTTTCTCTGTCCATGATACATTTTATGCTAGTTCTTTTCCAAGTACTTGCTGCTACTTGTAATGTAGTAAGAAGTATTTCAGGTAGACTGCTAGTCCGTTTCTCCGTACATTTAAGACTTTCATCAAGCAACCAATGGAAAATTCTTAGAAGTGTTGATATGACAGCTTTCACTTGCATCTCACGATTACGGCACCTCTTTGGCCTGGGTCATTGCAAGTCCCACTGCATCCACTGAAGTCATCTGGAAGAGGCGGAAGGACAGGACAGGCTGATCGTAACATGTTCCAGGTCTCTTCGGCCATATAGCGCATGGGGGAAAGGTTGCTGCAGAAAGAATGTGATGAAAGAAAAAGTGGAATAATAGAGGAGGGGAGAGCTGGCTGTGCTTGGAGGTCACTTCATTTGTGTGGATTTTTTGTGTTGTTGTTTTTTTTTTTTCTTTCTGAGGTAGGCTTTTGCTGTCTGTCCACTCTCCTCCATTTAGGTTTTCCACATTTCTTCATGCAACTCCGTCAGTTTTAAAACAGCCTTTTTTATTTTCTCTGTCTCTTCAAATTTGGATAATAATACCTTAGGAATTTTTACTGCTCTCCAGTAAAGGGTAGGAGTGTTCAGGCTAGTACTGTTTTGGTCTTCTGGTAGGAAAAAAAAAAAAAAAGTATATGTAAATTAAGCCTAGATTTTGAGTCTTCTTTGTCACTCCTATGTGCTGCTTCCTTCTAAAAGTCAGGAAGGTGAACTCCCAAAGAATTAATGTGTTTAAAGTTTCAGGGATGGCTGTGTACAGAAATGCTACCGCTTGACAAGCCAGCATCTTTTCCTTTGAATGCTTGATTTAAGAACTTTGAAGTGGATTAGGTCATGATCACTTTTGCCAATTTAGTGATTCCTTGATTGGGAAAATGGATCAGCAATAAGAGGTAACTTTGCTGATTATATATCCTAACAAACAAATTGTTTCCATATTGCTGTGGAAAAGAGGACTGTCTGAAAACCTGAAACATTCAGTTCAATTTTTCTGTGCCTTGGGCTATTTGTAGTGTTACATTTACATCTAAAGAATATAGTGAAGAACATAGATTTGTATTAGTTTCAGACAAAGAGCCACATTTCTTGAATTGTATTTCTCTAATGAAGCAGCTGCCAAGCTATGTGTTATAGTATGGTGGGGTTTTTAAAATAATAATAAATTTAGGAACAATGACTTAAAATTTGAATAGTGTATGTTTTCCGTTGCAATGGTTATTTTTGGGGTTTTTTTGTTTGATTTACAACCTTAAACTTGGAAAGCTTTTTAAAGAGTGCTGGTTTTGATTTGCTTTTTATGTCAAAAGATAATGTAATCAAATGTTGTTAATTGTGTAGTTGATAGACCTACTTGTAGAAGATACATAAAGCAAACAAAAAAAACCCACTCAAATGGAAATAGTTAAAAATATAATTGTTTGTGAGGAAAAAAATCCTAAGAGCTAGATTCCCTAGCTGTTGGTGGTATAAATATTTAGTATTTATATATNCAACCATAGTGATTCTATGATTCTATAATTATTTAAATACTGACAACTTGCATCATATGTACTAATGCACTCTCAGATAATGTGAGAAAATATTGCTGCTGCTGTACTTGCATTGTAACATTTAAAAGGATCTGTAACATTTAAAAGGATCTGTCACATTTTCCCCACTCTTTCCTATCTTTTAGTGAATATCCCAAGTAATATCTGAGAAATGAAACTTGGCTTTAGTTTTCAGTCACTAAAAGGAAAAAAAAGTAGTTGTTTAAATTGGTTCTTAAATCTGTTCTTAAAATATTTTGTATCTTCAAAGAGCTTTATGTAATTTCCTGAATAGTTTTTGTAATGAGTAAGAATCATGTAGTTTAAGGTATTTTCTGTTGATATTATTTAACTTGGAAAGGTGACCCTGAGCAAAATTGCAATGTGTGATTTGAATGCCCATGGGCTGACCTTTGTTGGTCTGATTGGGGGAGATTATCTGGATTTCTAATATACTTTAATTACTCTGTTTATATAAATCGTCACATTAGAAGCCTCTTAACTGTTGAGTCTGTTCTGTCGATGATCCACTAACAATAGGAATATACTAGACTCTTCCACTGAGATTTAAAGATTTATACCATCAATGAAAGAATTGGAATGGCTCCATGTAAACCTACTGTATCTTCAATAGGAAAGAGTGTGTGATCTGCTTCTACTCCGGCACCCATTGATGTGTGGTAAATTCAAAGGATCTGTAGCCTTTTTTATTTTGTTAATAGGCATTTTTTCAATTATAGGAACATAATGCAGAATATGTTTTAGGATGTTTAGGGGTATGTTTTCCTGATGCGTGTGTGGAAAACAATAGGAAACAGTATGATTAGGATTTTGGGGCAAAAGAAGATGGAATATCTTAGCCATGATTAGCTAAGGTTTTACAGAGAAGCTGTCATAATTGAAATGCTGACCAAATGTCTGTCTCTCACAGAGTAAGCTAGATGCCCTGGTATTTTTATAAATATCTTTATCTATCTAAGCACACATGTATAAACCAGTCCTTTAAATTGTGGTCTGAAGCACCTCAGTCCTTGAGTGTTAGGGTGATTTATAAGGGTGTGTGGTGACAGGACAAGGGGCGATGGTTTTAAACTAGAGCAGGGTAGATTTAGATGAGACAATAGGAAGAAGCTCTTTACTATGAGGGCGATGAGACACTAGAATGGATTGCCCAGACAAGTTGTGGATGCCTCATCCCTGGAAGTACTTCAGAACCTCATCCAGCTTGGTCTTAGCAACCTGGTCTAGTGGGGGATGTCCCTGTCTGTTGCAGAGGAGTTGGAACTAGATGTTCTTTAAGGTCCCTTCCAGCTCAAACTATTCTATGATTTAGACCTCTTTTGACCTTTTACTCCTGAGCACTATGACATCTGTCTGCCTGACAGCTCTGTTCAGATGAGTTAGGAGGATATTAGAACTTTGAAGACTCCTGCTCTGAACTGGAATAGGGGTCTATCAAGATACAGTGGTCTGATGGCCTACAGTAACAGGTCCAGCTGAGCAGCAACTTGTTTGGGGCATAGAACATGCATGTCTCATACAACAAACCACTCTTGTCTCCTCTGTGAGACTTTGTCTACTGGTGGCCTGGAGAAAATGCAAAGTGAAGGATTGAGTCCAACATGTGTCTGGTGGGCCCAGAGATGTCTGATTCAGTATCATGAAGAATGGAAATCTGTGTACTTGAAACCACTGTCCCATTGGTGAAGATGTTAAAGATGTTTGTTTGGGTTTTGTTGGGTTTGTTTTGAGTTTTGTTATTTGTTTGTTTTAAATAACAGACAACAGTCTGAACGATTAAATATGTCACGTAAGTGGTTGGTATGCAATATGGGGAGGGAAGAGTGTCATGGGCTTCATTCCTTGTTCTGGGATTTCACATTTTTATCCAGCAACTGACTTAATGTAAAAAATCAAGAGCAGAGCATGATCCCCAAAACAATCAAAACTGGACTCAGATGCCCTCTACCCTGAAGCTGTGACTTATTGGTTATTACATTAAAAAAAGCATGTATTCCAGGTTTTGAGATAAAGGTAGCTACAGCTGCACCTGGTGCGGCCTGCTTTTTTTGGTGTGGGTTAGTCATGATCAGATTTCTGGGACCCATTAGGTGGAGATGGTGAATTAGATGCTCAGCTCAAAGCTTTCGTGTAGCTGAATTGTAGGCACCTAGGAAACTTGGTGGTCAAAAGAGGGTTGTCTGATCAAGTGAGCAATTTGGGAATTATGATTCGGAAGTCTGAGATTTGTTTATGCCCTCTTTTTAACCATTACATCCTTTGATCCCTTTGGATCTCATCAACATCTAAGAGCTGTCACTTTGTGTATGCTTCACATTGTTGTGCCTGATGAAGGCCTCTTGTTACACTGACATGTATGATGATGTGCAAGCCTATGCTATAAAAAACTTAAACACAAATGGATGAATTAAAGCATTTGATAGAAATCTTGGCTGTTAGAGTTCTGAAAAGCATCCCTCTTCCTTTGTTAGTGTTCCCTACCTCATCATACTGATCATACATAATGAGGCATATTGTTTGGACAGCCCTTTTGCAGTAAAAATCTAAACATGCAGTTTATTGTGGATTATTGAAGCAAATTAAACTGAAAGAAAAACACTGAAAAGTGATTTAATAATTACTAATCTGATGAGGGCATGTGAATGTTTGATAATATTGTATCATGTTTTTCCTGTTCTGTTTGTACAGTCAGCAGTACAAGTCTGAGGTGGTGGTGATGCTATCGGTAGGACTTACACAGTGCTGACACTTTCATCATGAATTGTGGGATTTTTTTCAAGTTTTTCTTTTAATGGATGGGAAAAATTAGTTTTGGTCTTAAATTTCTCATGTTGGTTATTTTTATGAAAACTGGTTTTTAATTCCATAAAGGTTGGTGAAAACTTGATGCTTTTTTGAGGTCTATCTTTCTTGTGGTTTGTGGTTTTTTTTAAACTATTGATGAGTGAAAAGGCTGTTGCTCAAGTATGAAGAAACTTTATATATGCTTTGTACATATATTGCAGATATGGAAACAACTTGAGAGATTCTGATTTGAGGTGAGATTGCTTCTTCTGTCCGTTTCCTGCTGCAGTCCTACCAATCACATTATACTGGGTGCTATAGAGAGATATAAAAACCAGATTTTATAAAAACCAGGTCTCCCAAAGAGTTTACAAACAGATTTAAAAGAGCACTTGGATGTTTGAATTAGACCTGGGTAGAATATAGTCATCTTCCTTTGTGCATGTTTCACTGAAACAGCCTCAATGTGGAAGTGTCTGAAAGTGTGTAGTTCGCTCCATTTTAACCACTGAAGTTCCCTATGAACTTAATCTTATGTGCCCAGAGACACGTAGGCTGTTTTCATAGGCTTTGGCTGTTTAGCATCCAGCTTAAGCATTTTGAGGCCATAAACTAGATGTTTTAGCACTTAAAATTCTTGTAAGCGTGCTGTCAGTGTACTTACTAAACATGCTGATAACCAAGAGTTCAATGCAGAGCTCTGCAACCCAGCATACCTGGATTCATTGCTACGGCCAAGAGAAAGATCATTCACCTTTTTACATGCTAGATCAAGCAGTCACATCATTCACCAGTGATCAGGAAGCCAAAAGCCTTTACCAGGAGATGCTGGAAACTCAAGTCTATGCCTTTCCACCAATGGCTAAGCATGCTTAGGGGCACTTTCGTCTTGGAAAGCCATTTCATTTTCATGAATCTGCACCTATGAGCGAGGTAGGATCATACAGTTTGTTAATTAAACCTTGGCACAGCTCCACGACACTGCATTGAAAGTGAACTTGAATGCAGGGGCAACCATTCTGTCCTTGCCTTTGTGAATGCCACTGTCCATGCTTAAACAAGTATGGGCAAGAATGCCACCGTCCATACATAAGCAAGCTTTTCTTTTTTGAATATTTTGAAAAATTCTGCATCAAACTAAGTCACTCTAAAACTGCATTCTCCTTTTTACTTTGTATTATATTTTATGGTAGTATAACAGATTATGATTCCAGAAGTGTATGTGTATTTAGTGTAAACTGCATCTTTGAAGCACAGACGTGAAAATAAGTAACTGCCTATGAACAAATTACTAAGTAGAAGTTGAACAGTGAGTTTTTTTCAACATGGGATTTGGTGTCTCTATGGGTCAATGAAATAAGTGCTATAGTTGCGTAAAATTTTCTATAACTATCATCTAACTAAATGGTATAATAGTCAACTAGTGGAATACTCATACTGGATTATTTTCAAAGACATATGGAGGACATGCAAGAATTGTTTTCAGCTTAACCTTGGATAGGGCTAATTATTGGAAATGTGTGTGGCTTCTGCCAAAACCTTGATTCCAGTTGTGGTCACCATAAGCAAAAATTTTGGTAGAATGAAAGTAAGAAATTAGTCGGGGTATTAAAAGATTATTGTTTTATGGCATTTGAAGAACGTGAAATTGGATGAGTAGTTTTGAACTAAATTCTAAAATGCTGCATGGTAAATATTATTTCGTTACCAAAGCTGAGTGGACTGCAATCTAGCAGAAATCTTGGAGTTGTGCACCTGTAGCAGTAGAACAAACTTTGATTATACACTACAGTGAGCTTTATACCACCACAGACTGTATGATTGGGTAGATTTCTACAGGAAAGCCCAATTTTTTGCTGCACAATAGTGCTATAGAATTTCTTTGTGTTAGTAAGTAAGAGGGGAAGGGAAGCAGAAACACCTTCCCGTATGACATGGAGCAGTGAACACTGTCACTTCTCTTTTGGATTTTATTTTAATGCCGTGTTTTTGTGTGTAACTTGTTGCTAATCTTTTCAGCTGAAATAAATATACTTTTCATTGTATTAATGTGGCTTTTGATTTTTGGGAGATCTTAGGCTGGTAACTTTATTGTTGCACATTATTTCTGAGTAGCTGACATCAGCTCTGCGTCTGGGGTTTGTTGAGAGAATCTAAAGCTCTTCTGCCCTCTGCACTGAAATCAAGACTCTCACTTTATTGCTGTTTGTATCAGCTGATCTCCATCTCTTCAGTTGTTTATGCTGAAATTTTCATAGCTACACCATAGCTGAAAAAGCCTCAATTTCCCCCAATCACTTCTGTTGTTGCTACCACCAACGCATTTATTGCCCAAATATCAAAATGAGAAACTTCCTTGATAATCTTACAATGATGCAAAAAAGAGGGAGAATGTTTGGAAGACAAATCTCCAAATTCCAGTATTATTCGAATTCCACTGGTCTGCAGAGGGCAGACCTGTTACCTGTCTTTGAATCCAAGTGTGATGACGCTTTCTTTCATTTCACTTTGCTTGAGTTTTCCTTGAAAGAACTGATGTTAATAGTTAAAATTCTAAGCATCAAAGCCATTTATCATTTTAGAAATCCTCATATATCTCTCCCCAATCTCCTTATATTTATCCAAGGGTGTTGCTCCTGCAGGTGTTGGGTTTTCATTATCTATTGTTTTCAACATTGAAAGATAATTCAGGTCCTTTAAAAAGGCTTTCCTGATCTTAAGCTTGGCTCTACTGGGCACCTGAGTTCTATGGATGCTGTAGCTGGCCCGGCATGGTCTGGGAGCAGAAAACTAGTGTCTCTATTTATAGTCTGGGAGCCCCTGAGGGTGGTTGTTTTGTGTCCCTGGCAATGCTGGTAGGAGGAGAGAGGTCTTCTCTCATGTTTAGGAGTTCTGAACCTCTGCAGAACAAATTAAATGACATTGTATTAAATCTGGATGCCAATATGCAGCCAGTGCAGATTATGGACTAGTAATGACTTGAGTTTCTATTATATAGGCAGGCTTCTGCTTATTATGTGTTTTACTTTTCCAGCTTGACCCGAAGTTTCACTCAATTTTAGTAATCCAGGCTTGCAAAGGCATGGTTTATGATTGTAAAAGAGTGGCTGATATTGCTATACCTACATTCAGATAAATAGCTGCAATTCCTTACCCAGGTGTAGGATGTAGAAAATAATCCCACATGCTATTGCTTTACCTATATAACCAGCACAATCCTCGTTCAGGTAGCACAAACATTCCCTTCTTTTATAGACCCAGGATTTATATGATCTGATGGCGAGATGAAAAAATATGCCTCGTTTTACAGAAGTAGGAATTCCATGATTTAAGCCGAGTAAAAACTACACCAAGATATTACCATTGTAATGAGGCAACCAGTGGTTCCAGAGCTCTTAACACAATGGAAAACTACATGTATATAGTTTCAGAAATTGAATGATCTTCGACAGTATGCTTGTCTAGTATTAGAAAAAATGTGGAAGCTTGATTAAAAAGTAAAATTGTATTTATTCATATTTTTACAGAATTAAAAACTTTGCTTGTTGGTAGAAGTACCTGGCTACGTCAGCTGCAGCATATATTGATGCCTCATCGATTCTAAGCATTTACCTTCTTGCAAGCATTTGTGTAGGTTACTATGAATAAACATAAATACTGATTTGTACGTCTTGCCCTTCCACTGACACAGAGATATATTACCTTGCTTTGGAAGTCTATACACCCTTCTACTTTGCATAGATGGCTAAAGGAGATGCAAGGCACCCTTCTTTGGAGAGGCAATTTAGAGGAGAGAAAAAGATCTTTGTGTAATTTTACAACATAGTCTGGCTGTAAGCAGGGCAGAATTTGGTCCCAGAAGTTCTATTCTCTGCACTATGAAGCACCATGCTTTCCCTTCTTAACAAAATAAAACAGAAGAGCCCTTTGTTTTTACTGTTAAACATTTTTGGGGTTTGTTGATTTGTTGTTTTGGGTTTTGTTTTTTTTTTGTAATGGTCAAAAATATTTTTTTTAATGTCGTCTTTAGCCTTCCTTTTACTATTTCATTTTGTCCTCTAAAGCTCACTATTTCTATACCCTTTTCTTTGTCCCTTTTTCAATAAGGGGATACTCCCAAAGAAGTATTGCTTGACTTTTTGTGCTAATCTTGCTTCTATTTCTATTCATGTTGACTTGGAGAATATGCCCTGTAAATAGGAATACCAACTGACATACTGAATATAATCCTCAGTTTCTAAGCACTGATTGTTTTCACAGCATCCTTTAAAGGGTAAGCTGTCTTACTATCCAAATATCATGGCTGGGAAACTGAGGCTAACAAAGGCTCTATATGATTTATGTGATACCACAAAGGGAATAAATGTTGGGTTTAGAATTCCTGGCTTCTGTTCCTGTGTTTGGACTCACACCGTCTCTCAAAGTAATACTTGATTCCTCTCAATATTACCTACCTTTCCATGTCTGTTAAACATAGCCATTCGAAAAGTAGCTGGTACTCAACTCTCTCTCTGTCCTATTGAAACTAATGGATGCCTGCAGGCAGGCATAAGGTATCGTTACCTTTGACAGCCGGTATGTTTTATGTTTTAAATTATGTGTTAGGCAGGATTTTTGGATACTAATTTGATATAATGAGATGCGCTTCTAATATCAACCCTGGTATGGGAAGGCCTTGCAGCCAGCCTACTCTTTATTTAAAATTATTCCATTTCAGATGTCCTAATGAGTGCTGTGAGTTGTGTAATTCTTTCGTAATTTTTTCACATTCCCAGAAGAGAACTAAGGGCTGGAGTTTGTTCTATTTTTGTTTTGGTGTATTTCAAATTAGGGTGAGCACAGAATAAAGATCTAGGGGAAGAGTTTTGTGAAACCGTTGCTATTATGAGAATGGCAATTAAGAAAAAATAAAAATTATAGGCTACAAATGTTAGTGTAAAGGCAAGTCTCGATGCCTCCGCTGTTTGCCATTATCTTATAAATATCTTGACTCTGACTTTACAGTGCTGTTTATAGAATTTAATAAAGCAAATGTAATAATGCTGCCTGTGCTTTAATGCACAATCTCAATTGAGTTGACCAGAAGATAAATAGGAACAGGAATGATAGTGCGTTCCTACAGATTGTTTTTAATAAGCATGTTATTTAGTTGATCAGCCCAGTGCAGTAATGCCTCCCTATCCTGCTCTACCAGACAAATTTATTAATGTTTCCCCCCCGCCCCTATTTCTCTGAGAACATTGATTCCCTGCAGACATATCTCTATTAAACCTCTAGAAAGTCACAACTTCCAAATTAGATTAAGTAGCAGGAATGGTACTAGAAGAATCAAAGAAAATTGAGTGTGTTATTGAATTCATGCCACATTGTCTCAGGAAGAGATGGGAGTTATGTGTAGTGGTAACTTTTGTCCTTACTGTACTAACAAAGCTGTGGGCATTGCTGTCAAACGTAATTGTCTGCAGAGCATCAGGATAAAATGAATCTTTCCTCTTATCTAAACTCATACCTAGTGAGGTTTTACAAATGAGAAATAGATCTCAGAAGGAAGCTTTACAATCTCTCAAAATGATTTGCCATTATTTTCCTGTACACAATCCTATCCTAAGAATCTGGCTGACAATTTATTTTTTTTAAAGCATCTCGCTTTGGATTGTAAGCACACTTTCTTGTCATGCTAGGAGTTGCAAAACCCAGATATTCATTTTAAAGCTGCCTGTTTCTCATTTTGATCTGACATATTAAAAAGCATATAATTAATGGTTGACATTAGTAATTAACATTAACTTTATGGTGCTTAATATGCCATCATTCATCCGTCAAGTAACCGGTATGCATAATGTCTTTGCATAAAGGTTTTAGTTGTACAACACTATCCTTCCAGTTACTCAGAGTCTACGGTTTAAAGTAGTTGTAAAGGCGTTTTTAAAAGAATGTGAATTTTTTCATTTGTTCAACATAAACATTGTGTTTGTTTCTCCCCAGGAGTGCGCACAAACGAGTAAGCCAAGGACTTCAACTCGGGAACAGGGCCCCAGAGGCACAGCTTCCATTAGTGGCTAAAGAGCACCACCTTGCTGTCGCCAGTGCTCTCTGGAGAAATTTCTTCCCCTACTTGAAGAGCCAGAGAATGTCACAGACGCCACCTTCCCCACTGCTTGCTGACACAGCTGCAGGTGAGCCTTGACACTCTATGCGACTTACTGGACTTGGTGCTATTTTCTGGATTACAAACGTTGAAGGATTTTGCCTTTTGGGATATTTCCGCTTCCATGTAGCAACTTAGATATGCATAAATGCAAACAAGTAGATTCTGTGCTAAGTATCTTGACAAGAAGAAATACTGTAGTGTTGAATTGCTTGATAGACTACAAACAGACTGAGAACTCCAAAGGGGTTTGAAGCTATACAGGCCTGACTTCTTTTTCCCTACTTGTGACAGATTATAATCAACGTTGCAAATGTTATGCAATAGAAATGAAAATAAACTCTCTTACTGTATCTGGAATTTACATCTTTTTGTAGAAGTTTATTATAATTTTGTGTTGAACTGTTTATTGTGGTCACAATTGAAACTTTTTTTTTTAATTCAATTTTACTTTTGAAGACAATTTTTAACAGATTGGTTATATTACTGTTGGTTTTTGCTGAACCGCTGTGGTCGTGGTCACAAAACTATTTGATAATTCATTTTAATTATTAATCTTGCTTTACTCAGAAGGGTTTTAATAAGGTACAACATTCCATGTGTAAATGAAGTCCACATGCAATGAGTCAGCATGGCAGTGAATAGAAAGAAATCAGAGTTTGATCTTTGGCATCAGTAGCTAGCATTGTGTTCTGTAGTCATAATGAAATCTTGTATCCATTTAACTAAAATTTAGACAAGTGCGATATAATTTTTTTTCTCATCATGATATGAATTAAAATTACAAGCTCGGAGATACCGAGTTCGTAATGGCAAAGTTGAAAGACCCTTCATTTGAAGCAGCTCAGCAGTAGTTAGTAGGTACCATTAATGAAGGAGGCAGCGTGCAACAGTCGTGGTCGTCTCATACTGCTGAAGCCTGTGTGGGAAACAGCAATACAAATCAAAGGAAGAGGCTGTTCATGTCAAAACTTTCATTCATTTCCTACAGTGCCATATCTTTTTATTTTATGTGAACACAATGAAATAGGAGGAAGAACAACCTATTATAAACTCTGCTTAGAAGTAGAGCTGTGCTAGGCAGTACTACAGAGGAAGGCAAACCTTTCCCACGCTGTTTGAGCTTCTTGCCTTAGAGCTCGCAGCCCAGAGGAGAGAGCAGGCGGCTCTCACAGCTCTCCTGCTCCCTCTGCCAGGCGATAGCCTGGGACTCACGTTATCGGTTCCGTCTACCGTTTCTCTTCCACCCATGTTATGGTTGATGCTGTAGAAACGATATGATAATCTGGAAGAAGCCTGGCACAAATTGCTTCCTTACCTAAGGTGGAGTGGGGACTTTGTGTGACCTTCTGTCTTTATTCCGAGGCACCTAAGGAAATGTGAAGTCCTTCATAGCTTAAGGTAGTCTGTCCCTACACCATTAATTAAAATAGCTTCTTTGTTGTTTCTGAAAACTTGTTTTTTCTGTCTAATTCAAAGCCAGCTTTTCATTGCATGCATTTTTAGAAATCATTATTTTAATAAATTAATATCGCATTTTTATTTTACTTGAATTGGAGAGTTTGGGAACTAGTGAGCCCATTTATTTCATTGCCCTCCAAAGTCAGTTTTCCTGACTGATTTGATGCCTCTCGTTTCCTCTAACCTAATAACTGCTTAGCATTTGAGGTTACAATTTCTTCCTCAGCGTAAACGCATTTGTCATTTGCGGCATAACAAATGCATTATATAATTTTATTTTTTTTTGGTGGTGCACTTCTTTGTGGTAGTGTTAGATGGAGATTCCACAGTAGATCTAATAGAAGCAAACGGTTGTGTTTCATTAACAAAGATTCTGTGCAAAGTGCTATCCCAGTTTCTAGATCTGCAAGTGTTACATGAAGATCCTTTTTCAAGAATAAGAATAAGTTTGTCCATATTGCTTTATTTACACACTAGCTTCTGATACATGAAAGTCTATTCTAAAAATAGAAAGATACCAGCTTTTACTGAGTCAATTCTTTCCAAATAGAGTTCTTCACTGGAAGAAGGCACAACTAAGCAAAAAAATTAAAACAAAACAAAAAAATGGTAAAAACAACTAAGCAAATATCTAAAACTCAACTCTGTAAAGCACAGTAATACCTATGCATACAAGGGAAAAAGCAGTAGATAGAGGCAAGAAGGAGAGGCCAAGAAGAAAAAAAGCAAGTTTCTGAGACAAGCTTTTATTGCATAGGTGGTACAGCTATGCCTTCAGGATTTGTAATCTGTGGTTTTGTGAATATATTTTGAATTGTGTGTGTTTGGAAACATTTTCTTCTCCTTTGCGTTCATTGCGTCGTGTTGACTTACAAACTCCTTGGGACAGAGACTACGTTTTAACGTGTGTACAAATACTATTTGTTAGAATAGTTGCCCAGTTTTCCTTGAGATTTCTGGTACTCCCAGACTGCACATTATTAATCATAAGTACTTTTCAGTGCTTTTTAATGTAATAGGGATGTACTAAGAAACTATTAACATGATGGCATCTTTTTCTCTCTTTACAATCAGGTTTCACTCTCTTAGCGTTGGATATACCCAGCAAAGCCCTATCAGATCTCCAGCCACAGCCTGTTCTATCAATGATGCAGCTCTTTGGATGGGATGACATGGTGTGGCCTCAGCTGGTGTCAAGATATCTAAGTCACTTAATTCAAAACAGGTGAAAAATTGTGACTGCTGGATCTTCCAGTACCCTCTCATTCCTTCATTAGATTTGTGGAAAATGTTACTTCAAGCAGTAATGTTTCATTAAGATGGTCCAAGTTCTTTGCATCTGCTGAAGTTCTAGGTTTCTTGAGATCATTTGGGACATTTTGCAGGAGATAGCAGATGTTCTTTGAGTTAGGTTGTTTGGTTTTATGTGTAAAGAGTGTAAGATACTCAAAATTTGTCAGGAAGATAGGTAAGTATGTTGAAAAAATTATTTGTCTTTTATATATCTAACCACTTTTTTTTCCCCAATGGTAACATTGTTGTAACTTACAAATTTTAGAAAATGACTGCCTAGACAATACCTTCAGTACTTCTGTGAAGAGCAATACTACATCAAAGTGAAATACCTGAACCCATAACCTATTTTTAATTTGCATAGTTATAGTTATCCACCCCTCTTCTGTTGTTGTTACATTTGGGCAAAGTCATTACATTTGGCAAGGCAGCAACCTCCTGCCCTAGCTGCACTTGAAGCTGAATAATTTAACTTGGTAAATTTTAAAATTTCTAATTAAAAGTACTGGACTTTTTTCCCCCTTACCAGTTACACTTAACATAAAAAAAACCTTTTAAAAAACTAAGATACGCATTATCACATAAAACTGATGTTCAAATATCTTGGCTTCTTCAAAACAAAAAACTTCTGCAGGAAGCTGTGAGGATGGGTTGGACAGTGAGTGCATAATGATGGTCATATTTATGTTCATGTAGCTCAAGTTTCTAAGACCTGCTAAATGGATGCTTTTAATTATTTAATAGGTTTAGAAAAATTATCACATTCCTATGTTTCACATGCTAATGTCGAATTTTCACAGAATCACAGGATTATTTAGGTTGGAAGGGATGCTCAAAATTGGGTAGTCTAACTTGCCCACTGCTTCTCCTCTAGCAAGGTCAGCTAGAGCAAATTGCCCAGGACTCAGTCCAATCAGAATTTTATATACCTGAGAAATTTTATTTGCTTTCTGTAGACCTCTAAGAAACAAAGCTAGATAGATGGGTGTTGTGGTGTAGTTTTTTTTAACCCTTACCCAAGTTCTGAGTCAGGCTTTGGAAGCAGGGGAGCTGAGAAATGAGAAAGAGGGAATGTTCCAATGTCGGACTGTATTTGAAAGTGAAAAATGTTGCATGTTTTTAGGGTGCGTATTGTACTAAGGAGCGTAGCTGTGAATGAGGATACAGTAAAGACTATTTTGGTGTGATTGGCAAAGACAAGGATGTGGCCTTCTTGCAGGTAGATGTTAAAAGAGGTTGAATGTAGTTCCTCGTATGTTAGTTTGGAACTCAGGAGAGGAGCATTCCGACCTCTGATGTGCCATAGTTTTCTTGTAAGATCTTTAGATGATGAATTGCATGCAAGGTTGCAGATACCTAGCACATGTTGAATGAAATAGGAGTTAAGCACATAAATGCCCATTTACAATTGGAATTTTGTTGCTCTTCATGTAAGATCAAAAAAACATTTTGATGCCTAAACTGGAATTTTGATATAATTTAAGTGCTTAAGGCTAACTACCAGTTCCCCCAGTAAACACTGAAGTGGTTGAAAGCAGTTACTTAAGTATTCATCAGCAGTATCCATTAAGCGCCTGACATTGTTATATATGTATCCACACATAGATTTCTATGCTGACTGAGGTAACATTTACCGCATTTAGAACATGGCCAAGGCATTCCTATTCCCAGGAGTTTGGGAGCACCATTGCATTAGGAAGTGCAGAGTATGCACACGTGGCTAGTATTTGGGTTCCCCATACAGCCCTGCTGCCATAATTTCATCTAAAACCACCGTTGGTATTGATGATAGTTACCATATGTATATCAGTTGAGAGAGTAGAGCACTTGTGCAAGTATTTTGAAAACCCAAGTTAAGTGAGTCTTGCACTCTGAGGGAATTCAAACCTTTGTTTCCAAATACCACCTTGGCAAGGTCCTCTCGTTCCTTTCTTTCCTCCGACAAGTTGTGCCATGGACTAACTGAAAATGTCAGGTTCATGGATCCATATTGAGAGAACTAGCAGGAGAAAGTGAGACGCCATAGTTGAGTGATGATAGATATTTGTCTTTTGCTTGTGTGTGTGTATGTTCTCACTCCTTCTGGTTCTCTCTCGCTGCTTTTCTGAATCTCCCCCCTGCTGGAAGCATAGGACAGAAAACACTCACAGAGAGGCCAATATTTTTGGCTCTGAGCTGTTGGGCTTGTGATTGCTCAGCCTTGGGGAGAACTGTCTGTTTGCGCTGTCAGTTGCCTCAAAGACCACAAGGTGAAAATGGAACTATCTGAGACTAGGTGAAGGTATGGCCCTACCTCATCAATTTGCCAGCTGTAAGGTGCTCACATTTCCATGTGAAAGGACAATGCGTACCTAAGATAAGACTTTTTGGTAGAATTATACAGAGGTGTCATGCTCTAAACACTATCATTTTATTATATGATAAGACAGCAGCAATTTTTTGTGGCATAATTAATGTACTTATTTACCTTAAGCAGTTGTAGAGCGAAAGTTATTGAAATATCTTAAGTGCTGGGATTTTAAGACTTCATTGTTACTGTGCTCTGAAATTTTAACATCAAACATTAAAAACATCAAACATTAAAACGTTAAAAAGTGAAAATACTGTTTTGTTGCTGATGCTGTTCCATACCCTGCAAACTCTGCTTGGTCTCTGTAAGATTAAAGCTTGTTCTGTGTACCAGCTATTTCAATATCAATAATAAGGGTTCCGATGGACAAGCTGTGCCCTTGGGAACATGAGCACAAACTTTTGATATTTCTTTTGCAGTAGTGCCCAAAAGTTCCTCTCCAGGTCTGTACTGTGTAGTGTGGCGGTAGCATTATCACCTCTTTAAAATAACTTTGAGCATGTGTATAAGCTCACTGGTTTAAAATGCTCACTGAACATGATTCTGGCAGGTAGTTATTATTCTTTCCTTTCATAAGAATTAGGAATATATTCCTCTTCAGTTTCTGGAAGATCCCTAAGTGACCTACCTACCAGCAAGCAAGAGAAACAGGAGTGAGACTACAGCAGAAAATGTTTTTGTGAGCCTTTGGGACCGAGTGGATTAGCTGTGTACATCAGGATTACATAAGGCTGGAATTGTTTATATGTTACTTCAAAGAGCATTAAGTCCATAGGCATCTTGTTTTTTTCTCTTTTGATATTGGAATTTAGTTTTCAGGTTTTATATTTTATTTGCTTGCATTTGATCTGCTTATTTATTTTGTCAATAGTACTTCAGCAGGGATGTTCAGACAAAATACACAGTTGTCGTTGGTTTTAACTAAATGAAACAGAAAACAAACTTTATTAATGTTGTTTAGTGAGAAACAGGATCCACTTTGGTTTCCTTCTGGACCTGTGTTGACTTCCTGTTGCAAGCATGAGTAAAAATTCAGTAGAAAATAAATGGATTCATATATCAAGAGAAGAGTACAAATATTTTTCATTAAAGTCAGAGCACCTTGGACTGGCCGGGGAGGAAATCTCTCACGTAAAAAGGTGTAACTATTTTCAAGAAATTTCAGTGATCTGAAGCAACACAGAGCTTATCCCATAGGCGGTGGAAAAAGAATGCAGTACAGACCTGCTGTCCGTTAACAAGGAGATTCTGCAGAATTAATGATGTGGGGCTGATATTCTTGGGAAAAAATGACTGCAGCAACTGCTCACAGTGGTAAGGCGAGTAAAAGTTTGGGAATACTGAACAGTAGAGTACAGGGATTGTGCACTGAGTTTAGATGGTGCCATTGACTCTGGCCTGACACCTGGCTGATATGACAGGAGGGAGTGTTTGATTGAAAATATATACTTTCAGTTAAGTTTGCTCTATGTGTATACATACATAAATGTATATGGCTGTAAGTGTACATCAAGTATAGTTGTTTCCTTCCTCACCTCTAAGGTGCCTTTTCTTTTCCTTTTTGATCCGTTTCTAACATAGCATGTCTTTATTTGCTAAAGCAGGCCTTCTCCATCTTTTATGTAGTTAGAACTAAGCAGACTTCAGAGTAGTATGGGATGTCTGAGCTGGATTTATATGAAAAGCTGGAGTAGCTTAAACAGTGTCAATATCAAGTTCCAGGTTGATTCAGATAAACTATTTCCAGTATCCTACATCATCAGTTTAAATAACACTGTCAAATTATTTTTCATTAGAATAAGGCATTTCCCATTGTGTGCATTCCCCCCCCCCTTTTTGTTTTATGTAACAAAGACATATGTACATGGGTATATGTGCCTTCATAGTACCATGTGTGGCATTGCCAAATTTATCATGTTTTCTGTATTTAGGCGTCAGGATGTTATGAGCAAAGTCTGTAGAGTACACAAAGGGAATGCCAGTTGGCCTTTCTGTTACTTTATTTCTAATTTGTTTCTGTGCACTCTTTCTATATATACACTAACCTGATCTCCTTCTATGACAAGGTGACCCGCTTAGTGGATGAGGGAAAGGCTGTGGATATTGTCTGTCTGAACTTTAGTAAAGCCTTTGACACTGTTTCTCTCAGCATTCTTCTGGAGAAACTGGCTGCTCGTAGCTTGGATGGGTGTATGATTTACTGGATAAAAACTGTCTGGATGACTAGGCCCAGAGAGTGGTGATGAATGGAGTTAAATCTAGTTGATGGCCAGTCACAAGTGGTGTTCCCTAGGGCTCAGTACTGGGGCCTGTTCTGTTTAATATCTTTATCAGTGATCTAGATGAGGGGATCGAGGGAACCCTCAGTAAGTTTGCAGACAGCACCAAGTTGGATGGGAGTGTTGATCTGCTTGAGGATAGGGAGACTCTACAGAGGTGTCTGGACAGGTTGAATCGACGGACCGAGGCCAATGGTATGATGTTCAACAAGGCCAAGTGCTGAGTCCTGCACCAGGGTCACAACAACCCCTGCAGTGCTGCAGTCTTGGGGAAGAGTGGCTGGAAAGCTGCTGGGCAGAGAAGGACCTGGGAGTATTGACCAACAGGTGGCTGAATATGAGCCAGCAGTGTGCCCAGGTCACCAAGAAGGCCAACAGCATCCTGGCTTGTATCAAAGACCGTGTAGCCAGCAGGATGAGGAAAGTGATTGTACCCCTGTGCTCAGCCCTGGTGAGGCCACACTTGGAATATTGTGTTCAATTTGGGCCCCTTCACTACAAGGAGGACACTGAGATGCTGGTGCATGTCCAAAGAAGGGCATTGAAGCCCGTGAAGGGTCTAGAGCACAAGTCTTAGGAGCTGCTGAGGGAACTGGGGTTATTTAGCCTGATGAAAAGGAAGCTGAGGGGGAGACCTTCTTGCTCTCTACAGCTACCTAAAAGGAGATTGTAGCGAGGTAGAGGTCAGTCTGTTCACCCAAGTAACAGGCAATAGGACAAGAGAAAATGACCTCAGGTTGCGTTAGGGAAGACTTAGATTGGATATTAGGAAAAAAATCTTCACCGAAAGGGTTGTAAAGCGCTGGAACAGGCCGCTCAGGGAAGCGGTGGAATCGCCATCCCTGGACGTATTTAAAGACTTGTGGATGTGGTGCTGAGCAACATGGTTTAGTGGCAACTTGGCAGTGTTAGGTTAACAGTTGGACTTGATCTTAAGGGTCCTTTCCAACCTGAATGGTTCTATGATTCTGTGATTCTATATGTCTGCAGCTAAATGAGATGCTCTGCCACCTTTTTGCACAGTTTCATTAGAGCTCTTTACTTTTTTCTTCCTCTTCTACTTACGCAGTGCACTGTGTGAAGCTTTTTCTAGTATGGGCTATACATCCTATGAAGCTTTGACAGTACGTTCTTGGTTTCGATGCATTTTGCAAATGTTCATAGATCAACCAAGTGGTGGGCTGGCCAAGACAGATGCTGAGCGAACAGTTGGTAAGTGTTCAACATTTCCCTAATGTTTGCAGTAACGAGTCTATATTGCAGAACTGGAAAACATTTTCAACTAATTACAGAATGTATTTTTGTTTTTATTCCTTTACTTTTACCTAATTACAAAATGTGTTTCTTTACGCTGCTTGTGCTATTTATTGATAGTTTGCCTGCTCTGCATATGACAATTTTATCACAAACAAAGATAAAAGAGCTTGTTTCCTTGGAAGCAAAGAACAAAAACTTGCTCCCAAGGAGACAAGCTATTTTTCCCCCATGGAGAAACTGCTCTGAAAAAAAGTGAAAATCTGAAGTAAATAGTCAGAAATCATGCTGTGAGTGCCCTAAAAGAAAAAAAAAAAAAAAAAAAAAGGAAAAATCTCCAGTTGCAAGTAATTCTTCCTTTTTTTTTATATTGGATATTTTGCTTTCTTAAAGCAATACTTCATCGTATCTTCTGTAAAACACTGCAGTTCTAATTATTTGTAAAACACATCTTCTAGCAACTATTTTTTCATAGAGACTTTGTAGATTTTGAAGAAATTCATCAATAAAATGGGTTACACGTACTTAATACTTTTCATTCTCATACATCTATATTAGAAACATAACTAGTTTAGACATGCAGTCTTTGCCTAGAGAGATGCAGTCGGTTTCAGAATCCTTGTATTTTAGATATTTCAAAATCATGTTTCATTTTATGATTTGGGGACTACAGGAAATCAAAAAGCATAACTGTGTTCTATATTTACTTCTGTGCTCTCTTGTAACAAACAGGGAAAGCCTATATGGAGCAACTAACTGAAATGACAAGACTGATTTCTAAACTCCCAGAAGTCGAAAACATTCTTTCAAAGGCTCATGTTGAAGAGTCGGTTTTCAAGCAAGACCCTAAAAATGCCCTTGTCCAATTCATTAAGGTACTGTACATCTCTGTGGTAGTGTAATAAGATAATTTTAAGGAAAAGGAATTCTGTATCAGATTTTGTTTGATGTACAAAACAAAATACTCACGCAAACCTTGTAAGAGACTTAGTAAGTTTATTTGTATTTATTTCAATGTCTCTGTTTTCTCAGGCTGTTGGTAGAATTTACAGTGGCCTTCAGACACTCCCTGAGAAATCTGCCATGGTAGCAAAGACTCTGGAGTACTTAGGTGATGTATTAAAATATGTAAAACCATATCTGAAGGCGAAAGGACCTCCAGAAGGTCTTCAGCTTACATATTGGATCATAGGTAACTATTTTGCAACCTCTTTTCTTTTAGGAAATAGTCTTAAGGAATCAGTAAAATGTATTTTTAATACTTTGGTTTTTGTCTCTGCTGTCCATCTTAATGGTTTAAAAAAAGTCACCAAGATAGATACTTAATTTTCTTCCACTGATTTTCTTTAGTTTTTATCCTGATATCTAAGCTCCTTGTGTTTGGTTTGTTTTTTTTAAATTACCTCTACAAAGTAAGGGTAAAAAGTTTTTAAATGTAGGATATTTTCATTTGTTTTACCATGGGAAACCAGCTGTTTTGCCTAAACAAAACCAAAACCAATGACTAGCCAGTGAAGCAATGTTATGACATGCTACATAATATTTACTGGAACTATGATGGTGGACAGGTCAGCTTAGGAACATTACTTACTTCCTTTTAGAACTGCTCCTCTTATGTACCCTGTGTGCTTTTTTTATATCTCAAATTCTAATATTTGTTCATGGAAATGTAGAACCACTGATAGGATGGAGAAATAAGAGTGCTGTCTATTAAAAATGAATGTACCAGTCTGACCCACTTGCCTTTAAAATAGGATAAACCGTATGTTTCTTAAAGGCAGGGGTAATGATTTGCATCTCCATGCAGCATACATCATAATTATACGGAGTACAGTCAAAAGCATCACCACGATGCAGAAGGTGAATTGAATGTAATGGAATTTGTTTTGTAAAATATTTTACTTTTCTACTGCAAGATCTGTATATTTTCATATACAAGACATACGTCAAACGTTTTAGATATCTAGATGTTGGGTTGTAGTTTTGTGAAATAATTTTAGATATTTTCCTTTCTGTTCTTTGCAGTAGGAAATGATTAATCTTCAGTCATGCTCTTGTGTGCAAGAAATTCTCCTTTCTTTTTATTTAAGAAAACATAAAAAAGGTTTAAAAGGGGGGGGGGAAGCATATTTCAGTCACTTCTTCACGTTCAGTGGGCTTGTTAAATTATAAGGAGAAAGCAAGAAATTTGGCAAATTTAAACACCTCCTGTCTCTGATCGGATTGTGCCTTCTACTGTCCCATACATCACAGCAGTGATAACAGGAGTATTTTTAGCAGGAATGAGCATGTTTCTTTCAAAACAGGAAGCCTCAACAACATTATTAGAAGTATTGTTAAGTGATCTTTCTCTTTCTCTATGATTGATCATGGTGTTTTCTTTCACTCCACAAGATTAATGTTGTTTTGTGTTGTTTTTAGAGATGGTAATGGATGACTTTTATAGGTTGATAATATCGTGTAACAGCCTACTTTCATTTTTATTTTTTTTTTAACATCTTAAACATAATTTCTTCGGATATTCTTGTATTTTCAGCGGAGCAAACTTTCTTGCTTCTAATTAAAGTTAAGGGTGTCTGGGGGAAGTACTACACAGAAATCTTGTTTTATTTCATCTATATTTTGAGTATTAACACTCACAACTATAGAGTTATTTTCTCTAGACAAATTACACCTCACCTGCAATAAAGAAGTTTCTCAAAGTCAGGATATTAACACATCAACAGCTTTTTACCGTTTTTGTGGCGTTTCTAAAGCGAAATCTTAAAACTGGCTCAAAGCTGCACAAGTGAGAACAAGAAAGGTGTTCTCTGAGGCTCTCAGTTTGCGGACTGAGAGCCGACAAAGATCTGGAGAGACTGTGCTGGGTTGGTGGAGTTGGCAGCCTCTCATACTTTTTTAATCTGCCAAGCTAGATGCTGATGTGGGCACAAGTGGTGTCAGACAAATGTGAAGGGAAGGCAAAGGCAGCATCTCTCTGTAAAATGCGATAAATGCACGCAGTGAGGTAAATATGTAAGAGCACGTGTACTGCCTGTGATAGCGTTTTGTATCTGGGTTGGTTTCATTTCCCTGCAGGGATGTGGGAGACTGTCCTTTCTTCAGCATTACTGTACTTTTCCTAAAGCAGCTCCACTTGCCTAAAATCTTGTAATTCTAATGTACTGAATCAATATAGTACTTTGATTTTGCTGAACTGTAAATGGAAGTTGAGTCATCTTCATTGTGCTTTTCCAGTTTCAGAGACATTTCAGTTACTGTTGCTACTCTTGGATTATCTAATTTGACGTAATTGCCCCTTTAGTCTTGCGGTTTTTTTCACTGACTAATTTGCTTTGGAATTTCTTGACTCTTTTTCAACAGGATGTCTAGTAAAGTTCTGGGCCCCGATACTGGCTACTTCCAAAGCACAGCAACTCCTGTTTCGCATTGTGGATTGCTTGCTGTTGCCGCACTCTGTGCTCCAGCAGGACAAAGAGCTGCCTGTGGCTTTGCTGTCTGCCATTCAGGAAAGCCTACCTCTTTATCTTCAGGTAAATATCTGGACTCTATTATCAGCAGACAAACGTATCTTCAGGAAAAGATTCATATTGCAGAGGATGTTTTCTTTTTCCCTAATCAAAACAAGCGTTGACTGAATTTAAAGCAGCAGCAAGAGGAGTTTTTTCTTCTTCTTGAAGTGGAAGGAAAAATGCCACCCCGTTGGCTTTCCTCTCACGGCATGCAGCTATGCTGTGGTACGCTCCAGAGCTGCCAGTCTAATTGGTGTATGTGAAAGCTTTTAGCCAACCTGCTGTTTACACTGGTCTCTGATGTGAGAGATTTCTGAAACAGTGGATCAAATAATCCTAATATGTAACAAGACACTTGTTGAGATGACAGAGCAAACAAATGTTTTAAATCATCCTTGACTTGGCTAACCGTAGGTAATTAAAGATCAGTTAGTCTTTTTTTATTTTTTTTATATTTTTTTTTTTGTTGCCCTCAGGAAGAAATGGCAGTCCTCTGCGTATCATGGCACTGTTTTATCTTAATGGTTTGAGATTATGTTTTGTCAAATCAAGTTCCTGCTTCTTATGATTACGTGACTAAAGCCTTCTTGCCCGTCATTCCTCCCATTCTTCCCTCAGCTTACCTGTCCCTTTTGAAACTCTGTAAGGCTTGTTGATTCAGTAGAAAGAGACTGAATATATTTCTAAATATAATATATA
>VWZK01014990.1:148865-180271 GCA_013396935.1 Baryphthengus martii | reverse complement strand
TACAAATATATTTTAATATTATATGATGAGATATTAATTCATTATAAACCTCTCTTTTTTTTTTCTCCTAGAAACCTTATAGGATGAAACAAATACATGTACATACCACCATTCACAGTGAAGTATCACAGTAAGTATCACTAGTGCTTTGAAAATATTAACTGAGATGGCAGAACATCAGCAGTCTTCTGAGGCATAACAGTATACTCCAGCTAATTAGTTACAAGCTTTAATTTACTGCATGATAATATATTATTAATTGATAATTTAGAATTTATAATAAATGCATACTATCAAATTTATATCAGCTAGTCATATAAATGTAATTGTGTTTTCAAAGCATGCATTGTTAAGACAAGTTTTGTGTTTGCCTTTGTGTACTTTTCTATACTGGATAAAGCTCTTTGATGTACAGTACCTGGTTTGAGCTGTAGTCCCCTGATGATAAATTAGCTATTATTTATTTATGGTTTAATCATTAAGCATACAGAATAAGTACTAGGTAAAAGTCTTCATACGCATGCAAATAAGGATCTATATAGCGAGTTCCCAGAGACTGAGAACACTTTCTCTATTGCTTCCACTCCTCTTGTAATGATTGAGGGTCCTCTTGAGAGCATTGAAGAAATATGTCTTAAGGAAATTGCTGAATGAGGAAAGGGTTGAAAGAATGACCTACTGTGCCTTATTCTACCACTTTCGTACTTAGCAGACAAGATAGGAAATTTCTTTTTTCAAAAAAAAAAGATTTGGAGAGTTGAAAGCTCTGAAGATTTCTGTGGGCATGATGGCAAAGCTAAGAAATGTAAATTTAACTTTAGAAGTTTAAATTTTGCGTGGCAGAAGACAGAAGGAATTAAAGAACAAAGTGATGTGATCTGATTGGAAAGAAAGATAATCTTAGCAAGTTCATTTTGAATTAATTGCAATAGAGAAATATTTAACAAGCCTAAAAATTTAAATATATAAGGCCTCTCTCCAGGTGTCCACTGCAAATTTTATGTTTAACAGGTTTCAGACATTTATCATTTTTCTTCTGATATTTGGACAACCAGATTTCAAACACATTTCATTCATTGGAGATGTTTCTGTTACCATTTTACTGAAAAACTCGTGGTCAGCCTTAAGTCCTCGTATTTTCCCTGTTAAGTTTCTGGGTGCTAGTATTGCTTAGCATGCTCATTGCTTTAATAAGTAGTTCATCAGTGACCAGAAGTGCTTCCATTTCAGGAGATGGTTGTCCAGATTTATGGTTCCTTGCTGTAAAATCTTGTTTCAACACGTGGAATTTCCAGCCAAGGTGGAATTAAAAAGACAACAGAGAATTTAGACTAGTTTTGCAGCCAGCAAGGAATTTAGAAGGTTTTAAGTAGAGTAGCATAGCATAGAATAGTTCCTGTTGGAAGTAAGGTACAGCAATCATCTATTCCAATTGCCTTACCTCTTCAGGGCTGACCAAAATTTAAAGCATATTGTTAAGGACATTGTCCAACTATCTGTTAGACACTGACAGGCTCAGGGCATCGACCATGTGTCTAGAAATCCTCTTTCAGTAAATACGTGTCACCAGTTCATAATAGCAAGCCTAGTTCCAAAACAGTATATGAACTAATTTTGTGAATTATTCCATCCTCTAATTTGCTTCTGAAGGACAATAGGACAAAAGCATTTTTACTGCTTTATTCATGTCTCCTGGTTACAAAGCTAGGAGATCATATGCACATGGAATGCTTAGACAAGCAGAAAGTTTTCTATAAACTTTCTTTTCACAGTGCATCATAAAGTCTGTTAACAAGAAAACGTACAAGACTGGCACAAAATATAAGGAAGCACACTCAACTAAAATCTTTCAGTAAGTCTGGAGTAATGGAAAAGTCCTGAATTTTCACTGTGAACTTTCCAGATGAAGTCAGGGAAGAAAATAATATCAGGATTTTCTTCTGAAAACAAGTAAATTCTGTTTTTGCTGGGAAGTTCACGTATGTCTTTGTGTGTGTGCATGCATTCACACAGGCACTGTTAGTCACCATGCTGCGCATTATGGGTTTACTGCAAATTACGATTCAATCAGGCTTATAATCGTCTGTTTGAAATACCTGTCTCAGTTTTAAGTGAAATTAGTTTTATCTATGTTCTCTTTATATACAGAAAATGTACACAGCTGTTGTCTTCATTTAATGCTTTCCTCTCTTCATTTCCTCAAACCTGAAATAGAAACAAGAATGGCAAAACTACTCATAAAAATTCCAGATTCAGTGCATGTAGCCAAGGAATGTCCTCGATAAAGATTATTTCTTGACTTCTAAAATTACACATTACAAATGTTGCTGCTTCTATTTAGATTTAAAGTTTTCAACATACTGATATGTCCTTGGCAGTGCTGAGATCTGTCTGACCTTCAAATTTTTAATGGAGAAATTAAATCAAATTTTTGAAAATCGTTCCCAGTGATGTTCTCCTCCTTTCATTTTCTTTCCAGTTTTATTGAACTTAGCAGCTGTGCTTTGAACATACCTTTAAGGAATCATGAAAATCAAGACAGGAGGAAGGACAGTGGTCTTTAGGAAGTTGTGGACAGCAGACAGATGGCGTATGAGAACCTTGGGAGACATTAGAGAGATTTTACCAATCAAGAAGTTGGGCAGTTACAGCAGGGTCAAGGAGACAAGTATCCCAAGCGAAGATACTCTACTCTGATGTGCTAACACAGCAACTTTTTCCTACTGCTGCCATTTTTGCAGTTATCAGATTCTGGTGCTGTGGGAGCTTGTCATGCCTTTGGAGCAGAGATATTTGACATATCCAACCAAATCCCTGATACACAGGGAGGGAACTGACTTCCTCCTGGTAATGAGTCACACAGGATCCACATATTTCAGAGTGATAATACTTAAAAAAAAAAGGGGGGGACTTAAAAAAGGGGAGGAAGAGTAAGAGCATGAGAGAACACTGTCATCCAAACAAAAGAACTGAGAACATTAAATTGAAGGAGGAATAAACTTTAAAAAATTGTCTAGGAATTACAAATCATGTTTGCTCAGTGTGTAGCTGTCTAACATCCTTTTATTTTTATGTGAGATTTCCCATTTTTATGTGGGATTTCCTATTTTTATGGACACTTTATCATAAATCCTCAAAAGAGTTTAGAGGAGTTGAATACAGACACAGAATCTACAAGAAAACATACAGGATCAGATTATTTTAAGGAACTCATTGCGATTGACAAGAGCATGTAAGAGGAATAGGATCATGCTGCATTTTGCTGCATTTACTTTATGTTCTTCCCCTGCCTATGTACTGATAGAGCCAGAAGACCACTTTGCATGGATTTTTCGTATGAAACAGTGTGGCTCTTAAGTTATTGAGCAATATATTCCCTACTTTTTCAGAAAACCTGTCATTTTTTCCAGAATCATAAACTGATTTCAAGAGATTGTGAAGAGTCATTTGTAAAAGCAAATACTGTAAAACCACAAAGCTATTATCTGAAATTGTATGATCCTTATTTAAGTCCAGAATGAGCCCTTTTAGTCTTAACAGAGGGACGTTAATCTACTATGATGTATCCACCTCTGGTAAAAAGAAAAAATATCTGAGAGAGATTTCATGTGCCATAAGAGCAATGCCTCTTTCCATTGTGCTCAATGAAGATTTTGTTCGGATTCTCTGATGTGGTGAAGGGAAAAAAAAGGGCACAGCTCTGTCTGCAAACTATGGAACACATTTCCATGAGTTATGGCAAAAAGCTGCATATTTTCCGCAGCTTCTGTGTTTGATAAGGATGTCTTTAAAAGATGTTTTAAAAACTGAACGATCAGGGCTTCATTAGGCCTAGTATACAAAGTGTAAGACCAGAAATACTCCAAAACAACACATCTGCTGTACAGGCTCAAGTGTCTAAAGATATCAAGGTCTATTTTTTTGTAGTCCTTTGTCCATTGAAGGAGTAGGAAGACAGCTCATTGATATGAAGTGAAAATTTCTTCCTGCCTTCTCTGTGGCAAAGGCAACATACAATATTGTAACTCTTGAGTTTTTAATCTCCCTTTGGCCAAGCAAAGTCTCACTGACTCAGTTTTTCCTGAGTAAATGCTAGATAGTGGGCCAAGTTGTCTTTGCGTATTATATAACTTCATTCTTTCATTTAAAAATGTGCAATTTTGAATCTGAAATGGTCATTCAGAATAAAGGGCTCAGAACTGAAGAAATTACAGGAGAAAAAGAGTGTTGCTGAAAAAACCACTATACCTGTCCCACTAAAAGGAAAGTCATGCTATCAGCATACTCTTTTTTTAAGACTCGTGCATTTTCTACTGACAGAAGATAAGACGTGGAGGAAGAGACAGTAGAAGTTTAAATTAGAATTTGATATCAGATGCAACGATTAAGTATTGACAGTTTTTCAGGCTTTGGAATGCTTCCCATTTTCAGCTGCAAGGCACTACAGCAGCTTTAGTATTTACGAGCACTTGGTGAGTACTCTGACAGGTTTATTATTTGTTGGCTTTCTCCAGCATTGCACAATAAAAATTGTTTTCAAAGAGTATTCAAAAGTGTAGCTGGCTGCCACTGTATCAAACCCAATCAATTCACCAATGTATTTCACATTCTTGATTGATAACTGGCTCAGCAGTTTGGCGTTTCAGGGAAGGACTGAAAGGGGAACAGGTCTCGACTGTCATTAATCCTTTTTCCCTGAGCCTCCCTCGGGCAATTGCTTGTGCCATTATCTACAT
Organism: Baryphthengus martii; assembly: GCA_013396935.1. Classification (NCBI taxonomy): domain Eukaryota; kingdom Metazoa; phylum Chordata; class Aves; order Coraciiformes; family Momotidae; genus Baryphthengus; species Baryphthengus martii. Next base: position 175,535 of record VWZK01014990.1, on the reverse strand, counting down.
TTCTTACTGCTGATTTCCAGAATCCCAAGGCTGCTCAAATGACCACAGATTCACCACTGTCCTTTTCACTTACCATAGACCTTTCATCACACTGGCCTCAGCAGCCCTCCTGGGCTGATAGCGATCTGGGGAACATCTCTCCATCTCTCTCTTTTTTTTTTTTCTCTAAAAAAAGTTGAGCCATTAATTTGGTTCCCTACCTCAATTTCCTTTCCTCCCTCTAAATTTATGTTGTTCCTTACTGAACAGGAGCATGAGGGAATGAAGGTACTTCCTTTAAAATCTGTTTGTGTAGGTTGAAGCGAGAGATTTCTTGTAGTAAATAAAGTGGAGATTTCTGTCTGCCTGCTCTTCCATGTCTGGTTTTACCCATTGCGGTTTCTGTTACCAAGAAGCCAAGTATACTGTTAGCTGCTGAGGAAATAGGCTATTTATTTATTTATTTGTTTGCTCATTTATTTATTTAAATGCTGCAGAATTGTGAGCAAGCTCACAGTGTGCTGTCTGAAATGTCAGAAGTAATTAAGCCAAACTGTTTCCAGTGGGGGAAGAAAAAAAAAAAAAGTCGTCTGTCATTATAAGGAGCAGACATCTATAATTAATTGGGATCTGGAACTTTTAGGGAGAAAGGAAAGGGAGAGAAATCACATTTTTCCTGTGTTGACTTCATTGCACCAAGGGTACTGAATACTCCAGATGGAGTTTTAAAAATACAGATTTGAGCTCCCCACTGAGGATTCAGGATAAAGTCTATCTGTCATTTGCCAGCAATCTGGTGTTACGTGTAGCTGTGCTGCCAGGAGCACTGCTTTATGTGTATTTACTATTATATTAAAGCACAAATGTCTCCTCCACCTGTCCTCTAAAGAGTAATGTGTCCTAGACGGATCTGTTTTATATAACCTTAATTTAACTGCCCTTAGCTTTGGAGGCAGAATCCATGTTAGGAAGGAGTGAAATAACCAAATGAAGAGAATTAATTGTGTGAGGAAAGGGAATTCGAGCGATGAAGGCAGTGTAAAGAATTTAAAGGAAAAGAAACAAAGAACCTCACTGGGAAATTATGAAAGAGAGTCAAATATTGTGAAAGAGTTGAACATGCATAGGAATCCTCCAGCGTCTCCATAAACTGCAAATCAAAACCTGTCCCTGAGAACCTGCCCCCTGACAGCCTTTACCCATGTCAAAGGCTCCACTGAGCTCACTAGAATGACTGTCCCTTAATCAAATTTGTGTTAACAGTTTACAGGTCTGGGGCCAAATACCTCAGGAGATCATTATTGCAGCTGACAAAAATATTGTGTTTTATGAAGAGAAATTAATAAAGAACACATAGACAAACTGTTAATGCATATGGACAAGAAAAGATTTCAAGATGGAGGCTGTGAGCTGTGACAGCTTGGGCTAGAAATTGGGAAAAGATCAGTATTATATGGGAGTATTGCTCTTAGTGAAATAACCTTGATTCTGTGGTAAGAGAAAGCTTGATTACCTGTGTTAGCAAAACACCAGACTACCTGAGAACATGGGGAGAATGTACATGTTCTTAGTCTGAAACTGGAATGCTGCCCTCCCAGTGCTGGTGTGAGAAAGTTCTGTGCTTTCTTCAACAGCCTCTGCAAGAAGTACTGCTGCAGAGAGTTGGGACAGCTTGAAAGAAGCATGGTAAGTTTAGCGATTTGAAAAAAACCCAACAATAACTGATTGCTTTGTAAGCAGTGGAAAGCCTAAAGCTTGTCTTTCTGTGGGTTTATATCCCAAGGTGAGTCTGTTGTTTGTATCCTTTTATATCTAAAAGGGTTGAACTAATTTTGTAGCCCATCTGCCAGTAGAGGCACTCCAGACTTTCTTTCTTCTATGCTATTGCATTTTACCAAATTTACAGAGTTTTTAATGTATTTGAGATTCTTAACTTGATTTGAATTGGCGAAAGGGGACAGAAATTGTTGGGGAGTGAAGGTTGAGGAAGCTTACAAAACTGGACTAAATGAATGTTTAAATAATAATATGCAAACAGGAACTTTGGGAGAAGATTTCTGTCCTTTTGACTGATCTCCCTCTGATCTTTATCTGGTGTCTCACTGAGCCGGTACAGCAGGATGATACCTTATCTATTTTTCCCTTTAGGAAAAAGTAACAAAAAAACCCCAACTTTGTTTTTCATATCACCCTCATTAACAGTTTTTCAGAATTTAGGCCAAGCTGCTCTAATACATAGATTTCCTTGTTAGAGATCCCTCATCCTCTAGAATATCCTTCCTATCTGAATTCTGCCTTGGTTTTAAATAGGCCTTGGGGGTATGTGTGTGTGTAGTATTGAAGACCTTGGCTGTTGCCTGGACTGCTTTAGAAAAAGAAAAATAGTGCACCATAACAGTTTGAATTCATTGAAATGTTCTAAAACCACTAAATTCCAATTAATATGTGTTCTGTCATATGATAATAGTCTCCTCATCACATTGATGCTTATTTCCCAAATCTCGTAGCTTGAGATTGTGCTATTGCTTGGGCTGCACAGTAGCAGAGATAATGTCCCAGAGTTACAGTGCATTTATTGCTAAAGCTTGAGCCTTTAGCGGCATGTTCCAAGTATCAGGATGTGTCAGAATATTCGCAGTTTATATTACTTATAGCACTTCACACTGCTAGTAATACTGACAGGTTCATCAAACTCATCTTCTTAGAGCTAGGACAGTTTATTACATCTTTTTAACCCAAAGGAGTTTATATAATTGATGGATTTGGGTTACATTACAGATACAAAACAACCTTGAGAGAATTGGTGTTCACTGCTGGAGTTGAATTTGATAGAGCTGAAGTGCCATTCACCCGGGGCTTCAACAAAACTGGTAGCTCTAGGTTCTGTATGACCAACTTAAACTGTTTGACTAAAATTACATTTTCTGTCTTAAATATAGGACATGCTGATTAGGTTTGAGGGAGAGGGGGTGGAGAATGTATAACTTAAAACCTCCTGAACCAGTAAAGATTCTTCCCTTAGGGCTTGTTTCCCTTTTCCTTTTTTTTTTGATTGTTAAGTGATGGTGTTTCTAACACAGAATTAGCATGATCAGAAACTGAACTCAGCATTTCCACAGCGAAGAGCTCTTTATTCTCCATGACAACTGGAATCTACACTGTCACACATTTGTGTAAGCTTTTAAGAGAGCTATGTATTAAAATAAAGCCTGTATATTATCATGTTTGTGCAGCAGGTTTTATTTTAGGGTTAAATAATGCTCTAAGTGTATCTTGCTCCATTGTAGGAAATGTTTGAAGAATTCTTAACCATTCTTACATTTGTTTGGGAATGTTATTTCCCAATCAATTTTGTAGGTGACTTTGTTATGTTAAGAATTTAAAAATAGTAATGGTAATAATTATGTCCTTTCCACTGTGCTATTAACTCAAACTTTTCTGCACAGACATTGGCAGATGTTGTGGGAAAAATCCAAACATTACCTTTGAAATGGACTTGAATATGGTTTTTTTTTTGTGATAGCATTAGCATTTATTGGCATAATAATTACAGTAACTAAAGAATAGCTAGCAGGAGAAACAACTAATGTAAATCATAAAGGCCTTCTTAAATGTCTCATTGGATTAAAGTGATGTTTCCCTTTTTAAGAAGCTGCACATACAATGAAAAGACAGATTTTCTGAATCAAGAAGTTTCTGTTCCTTTCATATGCACTGCAACCTTTATTTCAAAATGAGGAAATGCATTTAAAAGTTAGTAAAATTGAAAATAAAAATACAATACAACTGCTCCTTGTGTATGCTCTCCACTTTAAAGAAAACTTAAGGAGACAGTAATCTTGAAATTTTAACTTTTTTCAGGACTTTGTGAACATAAACTAGAAAGACAGTTCACAGTTTACCAGGAAATGCAGTTTACTGGGAAATATTGTCTCAAATGCAATTATTTCCAAAACTCTCAGATGGGAAAAGAGGCTTCAAGTGACAGCAGCATAGAGAATTCCATCATGCCCTGAGTGTCTTGATTCTCATCCAGTTGGGTGGCAGAATGGGCTCCTCCGCTGAACCATAATCCATGCGTTCTTTAATGGAAGTTGTGTGAATATGAGACTGCAGGTAAGAGTGGTGATCAGTTCTGTTCAGAGAGGTTACCTATTGGGATATACTCATACATGTCTGAAATGAAGACGTAACAAATGTCATACATGTACCATTTATTTTATGAATTCCTTATTCATGTTGCCCTGCTAGTATGTGCAGATGAAAACTTTTTTTCTTTTCTGGAAATGTATATAATTTGATGTTCTGCTTTTCCTTGAATAATTGCTAGCCTTGTATTCAAATAAACTGTATCTTCTTTTTCTGATCCTTGTTAGTGTTATTGAAGCTTTTTCCCAAGACTGGAAATACTTATCTGTCTATGTTAATATTCTAAGTACAGGTCTATTGAACACAAGATGTGTTATCATAAAGCTATATTTTGTAATGATACATGAGTGTAGCTGTACATCTATTTATATATGTATATATGTCTCAATAGTTAAGTTAAATGATCGTTTGTTTTCAAAACTCCCCAATTTCCTTTAATTGTTGTATTACTCTCTCTTTGAGTATCTAGTCATCTTCCACACTCCTCACATCTGTCATATTTCTTGCTCTACTGCCTCTCCTCTATCTTATGTGTAAAGCAAATCTTTTGTATCTCAGGAAGGTGTGAGTATTCTGGGCAGTCAGCTGCCCTGGGTGGCCAGAAACAACAGATGAGGATGTTTTTCTAGCATTTTCTCTTGGAGCTAGAAGCAGGCCTTAATGGTACTTTCCATCCTGCAAAGAACAGACACCTGCACTGCCACCCCTGTCACTGCTCGCTGCTCTCAGTGGAAATTTGTGTGGATAACCAGGCAAAGGACTGCTGTTTACACATTCTTCCTTTGATATAATTACAAAGCACTTTCCTTCTTCTATGTTATTTACTCCCCAGGTGGGCAATCTGGTCTATTGTGTGACTTTTCTTACAGAAGTTACACAGGCAACATAAAGAGAAGAATTTTTCATTCAAAGCAGAACGTAGTGAAACTGATTCAGCACAGATTGTGTGAAATTGAGGCTGTCTGATTGATATACATGTTAGAAAAGGTGCAGATATTGAGATTTTGTTTCTGGTTCTAGCAGCTTTTTCTGATTGTTACCTCTCACGACTGTAGTAGGTTTATACTGCTTTGTTTAGGGATTTTTTAATTTGAGCTAATCATGTCACAGGAAATAACCTTCAAACTTTCATGGATAAATATAGATTTGTATTTAAGCTCATTGAAACTGCCGTAGCTTCTAGTGTTAGATTTTATTACCATTATCTTCCTTTGTTTAGAAAAAATCTAGGTATTTTCAGAAGTAAAAGGACAGATTCTGCGTGTCGTAAAATTCTGGTGAAGCTGTAGTTCCCATACAAATAAACAACTAAGTATAGCATACTTAGAGTTTTTAACTGTGCCAGACCATTTTTTTAAATGATGAAATGATAATCTTGATATCCTAGCCAAATTAGACATGAGTGAGCTAATTTTTTCCTGTCAGTGCTCTCCTATGGCTTCAATTCAATATGCCATTTTCTGACAGTTCAGAGCAAGTCTGGTGTCTTTTGACCTTTTCATGCCAATTGGATTTTTGTTATATTGACTTACATGGTTCCTGAATTATGCTGCTTTTTGGAGTATTGTTGCTGATTTTTCTTAAGTGATGCTACTGTGAAGTAGTAATTATTTATTGCTTATCTCCCTTTCATTTCTGTATAGAGGTATACCAATCTATAGTGAAGGATAGTATGATTTCAGTCTACTTTATGACGAGGTAATATGTTTACTAAAGAGAAGGTGTTCCATACAGATGGTATGAACCACAATACTGATTGGCAGATTTTATTTGCATTTGTTGACAGTACCTGATATATAAAATTCTGTGCCGCTTCATGGTTTGCAGGGCAGGGAAAATAGCACCTCATCTTGTATCACACACAAATACACACATTTTCATGCTCTCTGCACAGTAATAAGTCTTTATCATACCTTGCTGTTATAGAAGGCATTTAGCTATCTAGAAAATATCTTCCTTAACCTAGGGCAAAATCCCTAGAATGCTATATCTGAAGAAAATATTCTTATTGACTTAAATGAGCCTTGGATTGAGCCTATAAATGCAAATCTTAATCATACTCCTGAATACTAGGAATGTACTACAAATGGATGCTGTATCCAGAGCTACAGGAAAAAGCTCTGACATGTGCTTGCATACATTTTGAAGGTGGGTTTTACTGATATTTCTTTGTCCTCTTCTATTTCCATTTGTAGATGAACTTTGAGAGAAATGTAAATTACTTGGTTATCATCTTGTGACTTACCATCTATTTTGTGGGTAGTGTTTTTATTTCTTGGCCTCAAAATGCAGTTATTTCTGGTTCCATCTATTACAGCTATAGCCATGTGATCCTAGGAGAGGTCAAACCCACATTTTGGCATTTTTCCTCCTTCAGCTCTTTTATTCAAGTTTATGGTACTGATATGTTCATTGTTTTCAGATAATGTACAGTCCTGTCAACAGAACAATGCACAGTGAATATGTTGTCTAATCTGTTATTGAGCTTTTAGTTCTCTGGCTAGCAGAATTAAATGCTAGGCTTTTTAAAAGTAACCTGTATTCCAAAGTCAGTATTTTAATCAAGTCTTTAGGTAGTTAATAGTGCTCTGAAATATCGAATGTTACACTACAGAGGAACTTTGTTTAGCCATTAGGAAGATAACGATAACTTATGGGATAATGCTGGCTGTTACCAGGCCCATGCCACTGAGTCCAGAATCTGACACAATATGCTGTTTTTTCCAAAGATGCACTTCTGCAACTTTAATAAGAATTTTGGCAAGTGAAGGACTGAAATAACATTAGCATGATTTATGTATATAAATCGCTATTGTGACATGAAGTATGTGATGTTGCAGGTACTGTAACAGTTACGACATGGCCATGTAAGAAAAGACAGTGAACAAAGTAGATTCTAAGCCGCTGAAGTATGTATGTTTAGACATATGTAATATAGTCAGTGCTGTATCCTGGTCTGATTAGTAAAAATATCTGTGGGTCCTAGTTCCTGGTTGCTGTTTTCATTGCAGCTATAATTGTTGCAGATCAGTATGAGCTGGAAGTGGATTATTAATTTCTTTCTGTCTTTTCTGACTTCTTGTCCTAATAAATGGATCATATTGGGGAACTTCTGTTCATTCTGCAGATTTAGAAGGTCAAAATATTCTAAAGTGTGGTAAAACAAAGAAACAGTATTTACCAGTGTTAAATAATTGTTACTAGTCTCTTTGGAGGTATTTATATTTTATTTGTATATCACTAATATGTATCTATAGTAAAAAGCTGCACTGTGGTCTATGATATGACTTTAATTTTCACACACATGCTGTGTTTTTATGCTAGCTGTGCATTTGTCTCCAAGTTCCCTCTCTTTCATAAACAATGTAAGAAATCTTTATCAGAAGATACCAGAATATTGTGAAAAGGAAGACACAGAAAACATGCTGTTCATGTCACACTCAGATGAGTCCCTTTCCAATATGCTCTGCAGTTGTCCTGGTTCATCCATAGTGTATATTGTGAAGAACAGCTTAAATGTTTGTGATGGCTTCTAGTTTGAGAAAGTTATTGACTGAATGGACTTGAAAAGGGACAAAAGAATCTCAGGTAACAATAATATATGAAAAAAAAAATTAGAATGTTTCAAGCATTGGAGAAGCATAGTCTAAGCAATAGTACTCCATCATGAATCTCAAAATGTCTGCTAAAATGACAAGAGAAAAAACAGACTAAATAAGGGCTGTGCTGTTGAGCTCTGTCTGGATGGAGGTGTATGTGTGCAGAAGAGGTAAAACAAGTATAATTGATCTCTCTAAACAACTGATTTACAGTAGGATCTATCTTTTTCTAAGTTACTGGAAGACACCATTGCTGAGCAGTGTGCTTCAGCTAATATTCTTTAAAATCAAATCAAAAAAACCCACTTGCAACCTTTTGAGAGAGAATTTAAGTAATGACTTAATGCAGACGGAGATGAAAAAGATAATCTATACCATCTCTTTAGAATGAGGAGGAACTTTCAGCAGCTTTCAAGAGACATATCCATAGAAGAAGCTGCAAAGTCCGAAGTGCCAGCAGCCTTGGTGTTCCTACAGAGCAGATTGCCACTGTTCTCCCTGCTAATGAACTTGGCAATCAGTCCCTGGGGTAACGTTGGACAGTTCAGCCTGACAACTGGAGAAGTCTGATAGAAAATAATACACAAGCCTGAGTTGTATATAAAAAAATGCAAAACATTTAAGACATTGATCTCTTAATTATTGCAGTCCATAAACAATCTCTGCAACTAACATATTTCAAGTTAACTTCATACTTTGCATTTCCTGTCAACCTTATTTTTAACATTTAAATTCACATTGCAGTATATATGTTGCAGAGCATGTGTTATTGGTAAGCTATGAAAATAGGACAAATCAAAGGGAGTACAGCAGGGGGTACAGGTAGACTCCAGGTAGGAATTTGAGCAGAGGAGAGGTCGTAGGGCAGCCAAGAAGTCCAGGAAGGAGCTTATTCAGTCCTCAAAAATAGTTATGGTCAGAACGTTAATATGTGAAGCCTGACATCAATGTGGAAACAATATTTTAAATACTGTTTTCTAGTCTTATTAACTGACTTAGAGATTCTTGTTTGACAACAGAGATGACTGACCTGGATATGAATATGTCCTCATCTGAGGACATAAATATATCCTTAGATGCTATGGCTGCAAGCGGCCATACTGCTGAACAAAGGCAATGACCTTGTAATGACAAAGAGCTTTAGGCTATTCCACTTTTATTTCTAGTGCAGCAGCAGGTATATGAAATACTGCTATTAGTTTAGCATGAACAAGGTTGAAGACCCAGTAAAAAGCTGAAAGAAAGGAAATTCTGAGGATATATGAGAAGCTGTCCAAGGTGCCAGTTTTCTGATTTGTTGAGAGGGAAGAGAGAACTGATTATTTGCAGTATGTGGATTCTAATGGTTTTCTCATGGTTATACCCTGAAGATAATACTGTAGTAGATGTAAGAGATGCAGGTGTCTGCTTTTGGATGCATTTCAGGTTCCTGCCTAATATTAACCTAAAGGCAAAACTATCAGTTGCATAATCTTTTATGAATCCTTTATAAAACCTGGGCCTTGCTAGCACTACTTCCCCTTCGGAGTTAACACAAGCCAGTCATTCAAAAGAGCCGCTTGATGGGATTGAGCATAACCTGGCATGACTCCCATAGTTGAACTTTCAGAAAGCATTTTCAGTTAATTTTGTGGTGGATTCATTGGCAGTGTCCTATTTGCAGAAAAGACAGTTGTTCCACAAGCAAAAAAAGCCATGCATTAAGATGCATTTAAATTCATACTGTAAGCACATGCAGAAACTTTCAATAGTACAATGTGCTTTATGAGTGGTGTCTAAATGTCTGAAGGAGTAATGAAATGATCTGTTATTCTAGTTTAAAAAAGACTAAAGTTCTGTTCGTACGCCTGACATAGCGTAGGCGTAAATAAAGTAGGTTTTCAGCATTGTTCTCTCAAATTAAGGAGGTGGCATAGATAAATTAATCTCTATGCTCTGTCAGGAAGCTCATGCTTACTCTTTTCATGCCTGCTGTGTGTGAACACTGTGACACCGGCTGACAAAGGCCGGTGTCTTTGCAGCTATAAAAATGGTATCATTCGATTATTTTCTCCACAAAAGTAGAGAAAATAGCTTACAGAATTAAGCAGCCGGACTAACAATTTAAAAATTGAACTTAGTTCAAGTTTTGGGTCTAAGATATGCCAATCATTCGACTGAAAGTCTGTGGGACTTCCACTAGCTGGCTCCAGTTCTACACCACCATTAATCAGATGAGAAGTCAAGCCATGATACCAAAGCAAACAATAAATCACATCACTATTGGGCCACCACTGTAACTAAAGCTATTCTGGCTCATGATGTACATGTGCTCCCTTGAGCACCTGCTGGTCATTTTTCTGGACTGAGATGTTTACAGACAAGAATGGGACCTCTTCTGTTTCTGTGCATGGGAAGCGGGAGTGCAGTAGTTTTCTCAGGGAATAATTATGGATGCCTGATAACTGCAGTAGGTGGAGTTTTGGGGATTGCAACCCAGTGAAGAAAAAGCCCATTTTATATGGTGGACCAATGCAGTCTTTTGAATGAGCTGTCCGAATAGACACCTTTTAAGGCTGTGGCAAAAGTAAACCTTTATGTCTTTGACATGTTTATGGAAGTTGCAAGATCATAAAGCGGAACATTACAAATGCAGGATGCTGCAGGCCACTTTATATATCCAAAACTGACAGGTCTTAGCAGAATAGAGAATAAGAGAGTAAGTCAGTAGAGCAGAAGAGTGTTTGTGCAGTATCTTAGGTTTGAAAAGGTAGGACTATAGAGGTGGACTGAATATGTGTCCGTAGAAAGTCTTGTTAGGGAATCGTGAAAAACAAGATATGAATAAGCCTCTGTATGCTGAGAAGGCCAGTAACAACCTAGTCAACAAATCGGTAATTATTGAGGTTATTGAGATGAACCGATGCAAACATTTAGCTCAGAAAATGATGGGTGAATTATTCATCATCAATTGGAAATGTGTTAGAACAAAATTCACAACATTGACTGTATTTTCTTTCACTGCACAGTACAAAGGTGCTCAAATCTTGTCAGATGATGTCTAATGAAATAGAAGCCTGTCTGATACATAACCTTTCCAAAGGTAATACAGAAATATACTCAGCTTCTGTATGGGGACACTCTGGAGCAAATAAAGTGAAAGAATTTTTTTGTTCCTATAATGAAGACCGAGTCTTAAGTAGTTTATCAAGAATGTGTGGGTCAAGCTTAGCTGCCTTTTGTGCTTTTATGCAGTTTCTGTTGTAGATGAAAAAAGTATGTTCTTTTAGGTGTGATATCCTTTGTTATCTGCCCCAAAATGCTAGGCAACAATAATATTTGTATTAGCTCTCTATTTTCTCTAAATTTAGTGGTAACTACTGTGATTATACTTCTGTCTGGAAATAATTTTCCAGCAGTTGGTAAGTGGGAATGTCATTTAGGATTCTTTGAGATATTCCTAGTGAAATTTATTATGCACATTCAATATGTACTAATAAACATTAGCAAAAAGTTACCATTTAACATAAACCTGCTCATACTACTGGTATACATCTCTATATGCATGATGTATCAGCAGCCTTGAATCCTTACAAGTTGTCTTTAGAAACAGTTTCTGAAGTGGTCTACTGGAGAATGGAATTTTGAGGTATCTAGACTACAGCTTCTGACAGTCCAGGTAAAGACTGTCGGAGGTCTTATAGAGCAAAAGAGAATTTTAAAATAAATTTCTGTTATGAGGAACAAATAAATATTTGGCTTGGATTTGCTTAATAATTTACATGAAAGATAAAACATAGGAACATGGGTACCTCTTTCACCAGGGAAACCTTCAAGGAACTCTAGCTATGTGTTATTAAAAATGAGCTGCTTTGTGAAGTTACAGAGACTTAGAGTGCTATTTAGTTAGAAAGCATCAAGAGAAGAATCTTTTCTGATTCTTAAGTAACTGATGCCAGCAGCATGAAAAAAAGAAAATTAATTACAACAAATAGCATTAATCGTATTCTGTTAAAACAACAGATAAATTTGATTATTCTGCAGTTTTTAATGACAAAGGTTATGAAAGTGCCATATACAAATCAATTTGTTTTATCTGCAGTATTGGCAGACTGCTTGTCAAAGATGCTGTATTTTATTTATAATTACATAATTAAAACAATACAGTACAAACCAGTAAATGAATACTTAATGAAGTGCTAACAGTCAGAACGATCATGCCAGACACCTCTTTGTGTTCAGGATTCTGAGGTGAGATTGTAACAGGTGTTACACAAACAGTAGACAACTGGAAATCTGTAATGATATTTACTTTTAATATTCTAAATGTTTTCAGATTTGCCAGTGTAACGGATACCAATTTCACAGCAAATCAATCTTTCTCAGTGCCAGGGATCAGAGTGCCTGTCAGCAGCTTGAATTCCTGTTATGCATCCTCTAACTTTTCCTATCTCTGTTTTTCTACTCATCTCTATTACTGCCTTTATGCTAACACTTGTCCTTGAAAGAATTTCCCATGTGCCTTTTTTTCAGTTCTTTATTCTTGTCTTTAAAAGCCTGCTTGTCCATATTCTGTCTTTTATATGAGATCAGTCACAACAAATGATTGGCACCATAACCAAGTTTGGCACAGACAGAGACTTTTAAGCTAGCGTCATGCCTCTCAGATGCAATGCTGTTGAAAATAAATTTGGTGGAAGGGTTTGCTCTCAGAGAGCTACATCTCGCCAATAGGTTTTTTGAGGTTTTTTGTGCAGCAAGTTCATTGGTGGGCATAATAGTTTTCTAAAGCGTGCTTGTATCTTGTACCCCCTGTGGAGATACGGTGGTAATTATACATTAAGCTTGATGAAGTGCTGAGGAGGGTAAAAGAAAGGCATAACATGAAAACCAGCGGAAGTTGCAGTTGGCACTGCTCAGGATTAGTTCATTTTTTTCCAGAATGTATTAACAGGCTTCAGCATTTGAGGCACAGGAAAACCAGTGCCATAGCTATCTCGCTGCTGTGCTGAATATAAAATTTTTAAGCATTTGTATGCGTTTGTGGGATGGTTTCCTCAGATGATTACAATAGGCCAGTGTTCTTCCTGGCTTTCAGGCTCAGGGCTAACAGCACTCGGAAAGCAGTGAATAATAGGTGCTGTTGTACTCTATGGCTGGACAACTCGATAGTGTTACCAGTCTTACCAGCTGCTTGTGGAAATGAACACCATCACAGGATCAGGTACTTGATTGAATCCAGGCCAAACAAGTCTTCTAACAAAGAACTTGTCCAGATCAAACTTAGACGATAGATGCTCACATTTGGTTTAAGAAAACCACCTGGGGAATTTCGCTTCAAACTGGTCTGACGTTTCTTTAGTCACAAGACACATCCTAGGAGCAACTGTGAGGCTCTGCTGACTCACATTTGAGCTTTTTTTCTAAATCAGTTGAGCAAAGATGCTCACCTGTGTTATTGCTGTAAGTCAGCCTTGATATGAACGTTAAATTAAAAACCTCTGGTAATGTTTCTTGTTTTCTAATTTCCACTATTAACACCCTCCCATTTTTTGTGTTTTGGGACAGTTCCTGTTTGTGCCACAAGCCTGTCAGAAGGCAGGGTATTCTTTTTATTGAAAATTAGTTTTATGTACTGTATAGATATTATTTAATCGTATTTTTATGTTGATTGTTATATGACATATAAACGGTTACCAATAGAAGAAATTTTGTTGTTATTGTATGTATTTACACTTTTTTTTTAAAAAAAAAAAAAAAGAAAGGGAATTAATATTTTCACAAATCTTGAGTAAGAATAGAATATTTTTTACACCAGAAGAATAGAACTCAGTGTTTGGGTATCTTTGCCTGGCATGACACATAACCACAGTGCCTATGTACCGTGTCTCTTAGGAGGTACTCAGTTCATCCCCTGCAGCAGATCCATAGCAATGCCTCACTGGAATTGTAGCTGTCAGGCCTGGTTTCGTTGTTTCATCTTTTAGAGACACCAGGATGTTGCTCAGCCCCAGAAAGGTCTGTGCATCTTGGGAAAATAAATTAAAGAGCTAGGTGAAAGCTGGGAAAGAATCGCAGGGAGTCTCTGTTTTCTTAGGAGAGCAAGGGTTATATTCCAAAGTGAAATGCTTAGATTTGAGATTCGTTGATATCTGTGGTTGAGAAGACAGATTTTGTTTCAGTTCTCTTCATTTTCTTTATTTCATTTAAACTATCAATGTTGCTAGTTTTTACTGAAAAATGTTTGCTTTTGTGTTTTTAAATAGTCCTAACAAAATCAATGCTTTCTTTTAAACAGCTGAATTTGCCATATGCTAATATGACTGTAACAAATGATAATTTCAGAAAAAAATGCTAAATATTGTGAATAAAATACTGTGAAAAAAATCAGAAATACTGCAGAAATAATAACTCTGACATAGACTATTTTCAGTGCTGTTTTAACAGAAAACCTCAGCACTCATCTGGAAAGCAACAGTGCACATCAATTAGGATTCACAATCACAGGCATGTTTGAAGAAGGGGAGCCAGTGTTAGGAGAGAGCAAACAAACTCACTTTTCTACAAATATGATGTGGTAGCCTGCAGGAGTTTGTTAGTTGAGCATTTAACTGTGATTCCGCTGCTCAGAATAGGTACTATATACACGGAGATCAAAATGAATCCAGTCTCGGGTTGCAGTGGCTGCATGGAGTCATGGGCTAGATGGAGTTCTTCACCTCACCACATTCTGAAAAAGAAATTGTATCTGCATATATACTGGAAAAATCCTGCAAACGAATATTAATTCTACCCTTTAATCTTGGCAAGGCTTATGGTTTTTTTTAGGTTCCGATCTGTTTTCTCACTCTCTCCCTTTAAGAACAACATCACCCTTTGGGGTGGGCTGTCATCCATCACAACTCCTGTCGTCAATGTCATGTCAGTTATCATTTCAAATGGCTGAAATCCTGGTCCTCTAATAGAATAGTTACCACATGAATGAGCAGATACTGACATGGGAAGCATCTGACACTTTGTAAATGAATGCCATCCAAGCAAAACATCAGCAGGATTGGATATGTTTAGGTAGTTAAACATCTGCAGAGGTGACTTGTTTGCAAATCATTAAGAATAAAAGCTTGTTAGTTGTCAGAGATCCTTGGCACACACATGAGGACTCTGGGTCTAGACTTCCTTGAGTGATAGCATCAGGGAGGTATTTCCAAACACTTTTGGCAAGGTGAGCTCCCTGAAGTTTAGCGTAACACAACGTGCCTAGGCACAACTCCAGCATCAAAACACATGCTGTGGAACACTCAGCTAGACGCCTCTAATTACCTGGAGGTAGTTTGAATTGGTTCAGGTCTCCCTGTTTATGCCACCATGTTCTTGTTAAAACAGAGGGAAAGGGAAAGTTCCCCCCCTCCTCGCCCCGTACAGGACACTGCAATAAGCCTTCCTGACAAATAGGAATACTTGTTATGAAGCAAGCATGTTATGGAAATAAACATTTGGAAAGTTTGCCTGTAGGTTATGTTTCCTAATTAAATTATTCTGTGTCTCTCCCCAGACCAGTTCAATTATTTCTAAGCCATTATAGACATCTGGAGACCCTTCACACCTTGTCCTGAGTGAGCTACAACAGACCCTAGATCATATATTCTTGCTCAGGGTAGGGAGAATAATGACTATGGGCAGAAAGCAGATCTGAGGCTTTCAGACCAGGGCTCTGGCACTGAAGTAAAACATAAGGCATTGCAGATTTCTGTTTGTAATAACTACTGAGTAAAAGTTGAAGACAAACCAAACCCAAACTGGAACAATTAACCTGGGTAATTCTCAGTGGGAAGATGGTACACTGACTAATCTGTGAGCAAGCTTTATAAATTAAAGACTTTAAATCTGCCTCAGGTTGACTATATAGTGAGGCACTGCTTTTTTTTTTTTTTTTTTTCAAAGAAACCAATTTGCTGAGGGCTGCTCCGTAGGGTTGAAGGGGTGCTTCTTTTAAGTTGCACATCACAAATTAGAGTTGCCATTGGAGATATAGAAGGTGTATTGATAGTAAACAGGTGGCTCCTGTTCCAAGGAGATTTGTTTGGTACCATTTTATGATTGAGCTGATGCTGTGACACATTAAGTGGAGCTTGTCACTTTCCCATCTGGTGTACACAACTGCTGGAGGCGGAACCCATTTAGGAGGTTGCACATTTCTTGCAGCTGTTCCTGAATGTTTCATAAATAACTAGCACATACCACTGATTCATTTGGCTTTATTAAACCTATCTTAGGGGAATCATGTCATTGTTCATGGAGAAAATTGTACACGTTGCATGGCATTTAAGGAACTTGTTATCAAATTACAGCACTTTAAATCCTTACTTAGTGCTAATAGGAAAATTGTAAAGTACAGATCAGGACTTCTTTTGGCCTGATTATAATTTATCTAAATGACTGCACTTGATAAAGAGTCCTTCATGCTAAGTAAAATGCTTTTTGCCCGTGGAACCCAATGGTGTCTTGTTTTCATCCCCCTGTGGATGCAGTTTATCCTTGGGTCTTATCTGGAAGAAGCAGTTGTTGCGGAATGCTGTGTTCACTTCATACATCATTTAAACTGTTTTTGTTGTTGATGAATTGCTTTTGTAATTCACAGATGAAAGGGAACATTATAAACAAGGCATTCCCATATTAGCTTTTCAGTGCTTTGCCCAATGGGCAATTTAATGCGACATCAAATGCACTAGTAGCTGAATGACAAAAAGAACCTTTCCCATGCTCATTGGCTTCTAATAACTTGATTTCATTTTTAATAGGCTGTTAATCTTCAGTTAGTGCTTTGCTCTGCATCAGACGTTTCACTGCAGTAAGCTGGGTTGTTTGTCTACTTTAGGTTTGTGTTGTGTTCATTTAACACTCCCTTTGGAAGGCATTTGATGCGCATAAGCTGCCTGGGATTGACTTTGCAGTAGAAAATTTTGACTCCCCTTGACAAAACTTTTCTATTTGTCATGATGTGGCAGGCTAATAAAACTATTCATGTGCTAAGTTATAATGATATCTAATATGTTGACAATAAAAGACTACCAGCTATTGAATTCAAAGTGAGCAGCATGCTGCATAGAAAAAGAGAGACATTTTAAAATGTATGGCTCTCTAGCTTAGTGAAAAAATTAAATACAATGAGCTGTCTGACCTGAAGGAGACACACTTATTTTGGGTACAGTTACTGTCCAAGAAGCCTGTTATGTCCACAGTGTGTGAAGAAAGGCTGTAAAAACTGCTGAGAGCTTTGTGAAGTTTTTCTAGATGAGTGAGGGAACAATGTCACCAGTAGGTTTGTATTATGTTAAATGAAGAAATGATTTTTTCTACTGCTCTGGATTTATTTTGGATACTCATCTGATATTGTTAGTCTATCTATTGTTAGACTAAGGTTAGTCTCTGAGGATTGTTACTAGCCAAAGATAGCTAAGAGTTTGAAAAAGCTTCCATTCTGTGAAGACTCAATATTTTCTTGACTGAAAAATGACTGTCAAACCACATAAGGAACAGTAAGGTTCTCCAGAGCCTCCCATGATGCTGTGAGTGAAAGTCATCAGAGCGTCTTGGAATCGTGTCTCGTGAAAACTGGTTGAGAGCCAGTGGGTAATGTTCTGTTACTTCGTGATCAGGTGCTGATCTTCATACTTCCAAGGTTTAGAAAGGCTCCTACAAAGTATAGAAAGAGACGTTCTGATTTACCAGATTACTCCCTTGCAATTGTGTAAGTGGCAATCATAAACTGATCAGTTCCCCTCTGAAAAGTGTCTAGTTGGGCAAGAAAAAATCAGCTACTGTCAGAAAGCTGCTCTAGATCCTCTCCTGTCCCTCTCTTCTCTGGTTAATTTTCAGCCCACAATAATTAAATAATAGCTTATACCTGTTTGTGTCCTCATGTGACATAATTCTTCCTCCTGCCTAGTGCTTACCCAGTCAGAGTTAAGGACACAGTTCATATGCCTCCTCAGGCTTTCATTGTGAAATGTGTGAATAGGTCCTTAGCCTGGTGGTCAGCTGAACTGGGAAGATCGCATAGGCTCAGATTTGGGATAAGTGTGATATGAATTCATTATATTACTTTAGACCCAAGCTGAAAGCATGAGCTAAGGATATAGATATTTCTCCAATATATATCTGAATGGCTAATGCCTTCCATAACAATACAGTTCCTAGCAGTATTTCTTCCTCTAGTACTGTTACAACAATATCTGATGCTGGATGATCATAGGAGACTTCTAGCTGTGCTGTGATGCACTCTCTATTACTATTCTTCTTAAAGTTATTTTAACCCAAATCAGTTTAGCTTGATGCATGCTAGCCCTACTATTTCTTTTCAGTCGAAACACTTCATTCTGTGTTTCTGGTACAACCTAAACATACGTCCAATCCAACCCCACTTTCCTCTCAAGACGATGACATGTTTCTGAACCAGATTAGTTACACTTGTTTCAGCTTTCTTGCCTAGTGTTAATATATTTTTCATCCCTTATTATTTACCTCTAAGTATTACTTATTTAGTGCTGAATCTCTGTTTACCTCAGGTGGTTCTTCTACTATATTTAAAACGGGATGTGAGATTATTTGAGTTACTTCCACTTTCTCTCTTCTTTTCTTAGTATAAGAAACTCTTATCTCGTTACACTACTATCTTTCAGCATGTCTCAACATGCAAGAAAATGTTTTAATTTCTTCCTCTAAGTCTCATTAACCAGTCTTCTCTTCTGAAAGTTTTTATACAGAAAATGAAATTTCCTTGTCTTTCTGTTGTGTGGTGTGACTACTGATAAGAGAAACCTACTTTTCTGGATATGAAGATTATTTTTACACATTTACTTTGCAAAGAGGCTGCATAAAAGAAGCTACTAATTTTCCTGGCGAAGCCTTAAGGAATCTTAAAACTTTGTCTTCTTACACAGTTAATATAATGAATATAATTTTACAGAAAAAAACGAATCACATGATGCACCTCAATTTCTGTACAAGCAATCAGCTTGAACAGATTATCATCAGTGTTAGAAATAGTAGGGTTTTTTTTCCTACTTCTTAGTTCACAAACTGGTATAATTTGTCAGGTCCCAAAGTTTTGTGATGAATGGACAAAGTGAAATGATGAAAATGTAGGTATTTAGTCTTTGCTTGGCATTGTTTTAATTCCAGAAGCCACATGCCAAACTTGAGGATGTGACTTTACTTGAGGCCATTTTAGACTTCGCTTTAAATCATGTGTGACATTTCACTGGGTCATAAAGAGTAATAGTTTTCCTTATCAAAGCATCTTTCAAACAAATTTGAAAAAGATAGGGGACTTTGAAATGGAAAAATTCAGAGCTGACTTACAGATGCTTAAAAAACATTTACAGGCAAAATGAAATCTGCAGTACAGAGAAATATATATTGTCGAGAATATATTAATCGCTGATAATTCCTGCTTTATCACTTCAGGAGATTTCCTTGAAAAAGTGCAAATCAGGGCTCAATAAATAATTAGATTCTGTTTCAGAGCTTGGCTAAATAAGGTCCTTATGTGTGCTCTGACCAAATGTGCCAAGAATGATTGTGATAAATTTTGCATGTAGTTCCTCTAACATGATCAGTGCAAGGGACCAGACCTGAGCAAACACATTTCCGTAATATCTTCCAAATAAGAGGTTGAATCTGGGCATGGTTGCTTACAGTTCTTCTCTCAGTAGTTAGTTTGTGTATGATTTACAAAACCACTGTTTTCTCAAGTTGCATTTTGAATGTGTTTGTCTGTTTTGATTTCATTGATTTCTACTAGATTTGGTCTTCATTCTGCTCTTTAATTATCATTCTAGTGAATATTCTCTTTCTCTTTTCTCACTTTATTTCATATTTTTTCCCTCATTATTTTAATGGGCAATAAATTAAAATTAGATTTGAATACAATTACTGTTTTTTGTATGCAACATAAATAGATAAATAATGCCATCACATCTATAAATACAGATTTATTTTGATTCCCATTTAACTGGTCTGTAATTCTATTTCAATCACGGTTTGTTTGACTGATTTTGGGTTTGTCCTTATTTTCAGTATTTTACAGTATGCCAACATACACAATATGCTGAAAAACTTAATATATGAAAACAAAATTATACAAAAGAAACATATTCTTTCATGTCCTTTCCAATAAAATACAGCCTACCTAAATATTATCTAAAATGCTATATAGAGAGCTTACTTTTTTTCAATGGAAAGCAGTGCCATTTTATATTATAGGTCACTTTCTTCCAAAATATAGCATACAAAAGCATTTCATTTGTGTAAAGTAAGGTAAAGAACGTCTCTTTGCATCAGTAGCCTTACAGTTCCAGCAGATTTCAAGAACTATTCCATTAGAATGTTTTTGTTCCATATGAGTTTCCAGAGCATGAAAAGAAATGGGTCCATTAGTAGAAGCCACGCATCCCAACTAATAATTGGCTTAAGACAATTAAATATAAATAGAACAGGTCAATCTTCTCTGCTTTTCTTCTGAAAGGAGATTTTCAGAATGATGTTTTAAAATATTTTTCTTCAAACATAATGAATAGGAACTTTTAATTAATAAAGATAATTATTACTTTATCACTTCACCCATGTGGTGAGCCTCCAGAAACAATTCCGTAAGACTGGATCCTTAAAACAAACCAAACCAATTTCCATTCTAAAAGAGTATATACTTTTCAAAGTTTCTCACCACAGTACATCTTCATTAAGTAAAAAAACAAGGGTGAAAATAAACAGGGCTAGAAGGATTTTGTCAGTCCTTTTCATGAGTCAGCTATATGTATGGCAGTTCGTTTTATGTTAGAAAGACTTCCTTTTCCAGAAAGCTGATAAAAGATATTTAATGTTCAACAAACCTTACCTGTGCAAATTTGATCTGATATTGATGTGGAAAATTACAAGTAGTAAAACAGTTTTAAAGAGTGGCCTAATTACCTCCAATACGACATGAAATTTTTTCAGCCAGGCTTTGATTTGGATACACATTTTCCTTGATTATTCAGTTTCATTCTTCATTATCTCTCTGATGGATGCAAGTATTGCTAAAAAGAAGCGATCTGGAAAATGATACAGTAGTCCAAAAAATAGATTACTCAGATGAGTAAATGAAGTTGATTGGTTGTTCCACTATCCCATATTTTGCTTGCTGCCTTGGACTATTTACCCATCTTTACCAATGCCTCACCAGTGCTGTTGAATGTCTACTTGACAGTACCACTTGCTAGGTAAATATGGCTGACAATAAAAGTATAATTGTGTAATGTGTGAGCTGAGCTAGATAAACGGCCTAAAGATGAAAACTGGTACAATTTCTGCAGAGTTTTCATGTCTCGCTCTGTCGAGGCTCATGCCCCAGGGTGTAAATACTTCTGCATAGGATCACCTGAGCTTTCAAGTATCATGCAGAAAAAAGACACCCTGCACATCTGAGTGAGGTGATGCTCTCAGACTTGTTTAACATTTCACCAAGATCTATACATCCAAAACCTGTTGAACTGTTGTAAATTTGTCACTGAAAATTACATACTTGCTACTTCAGCGTTGCTGAAAGCCTTGCTTAGGCTTTGCAGAGGTAATCTCAAAGTGTGAGTACCTTTCGATGAGGGAAGTGGACTGTAACACACTGGCTATGTGTTTGTGTCAGACTGCAAATTCTGTGCTTTTGATCAAGTCCACCCTGAGTTAGGAATCTACCTTCCAATATACCCTTCATTTCAGACTTTGACCACTGTTGTTTTGCTGTCTTGTTTGTGAGGAAACATCCTGAGACTGTATTTATATCTCCAGTCCATTTACAGGAGCCTGGGATTTGTTCATATAGCCAGGCAGTAAATGTGAATTAGAATTTTGAATGTTCTTGTACCTCTACTGATTTCGGTAGTATTGTTTCTGGTTTATGCAGTTGAGACTGCTATCAGCATCGATTTTAAACCTTTATGAATCCACTCTCCTAAAGATAATTTTTCAGTTTCTAAATGTGGTCAGGCTTTCTTAAGTAAAGA
The DNA here is from genome assembly GCA_013396935.1 of Baryphthengus martii. NCBI lineage: Eukaryota > Metazoa > Chordata > Aves > Coraciiformes > Momotidae > Baryphthengus > Baryphthengus martii. The sequence goes on along the minus strand of VWZK01014990.1, from coordinate 153,793 downwards.
ATATTATCCAGGAAATAAAAACAAAAATCCAAAACTGTATTATTTAAAAGTCCCATGTTTACTGATCACAGAATCACAGAATGTTAAGGATTGGAAGCGACCTCGAAAGATCATTTTTACTTGACTAACAATTATAACAAATCCAAAGTTAGTTATCCGAGTTGCTAGTTCCTTCATTCTTAGTAATACAAGGAAATATTTTGTACTCAAGAGTTCAGAAAAGAAATGTAGATGGCAGCTGCAGAACAGCTTTCTCCTATCCCTGCTGCCAGGCTGTCACTGATGGCTTAAGTGTCAAGGTAGAAAGCACAGTTTCATTTTTGTGATGAAGCCTGTAATATCAGGGAAGCAAAATCAAATCGGATTGCTTGCTGTGTAATCCTAAAGGAAAAGCTCTTAAGTTATAAGACAGTTTCAGTTAAAGCAGAGTTTCTTATCGGTGGCTCGGCCATGGGCAAAATGCCCAATCGTGCATTAAAGACATTTCAGAAACAGAATCAAAGTAGTTCAGGTGTTTTCCCCCAAGCTATATGGATGAACACTGTGAGCTAGATTCTGAACTCCATTGCACCAGTGTAGCTCTGGGTAACTTCTCAGTTCTTCAGGAGAGTTATCTAGACTTAACTGCAGTCAGATGTTGGTGTCCTGGGATAAATCCCTGGCTGTTCTATTTCAGGAATTCCTTTATTCAAGTGGGCTGCACCAGTGTGAGCTGATGACTTTCTCAAGATCTTAATTTTGTTCCTAGATGTCTTTCTAAAAATCTTATATCTTATCTGATTATACTTCTTCCTGTATGAAACCACCTTTATGTTGAATATGCTTCAGGCTAACAGGACTGGATTTTACTTGATAATTGGCATCTGATAAAAGTCTTGCACCTGCACAAGGATCGAGTACCTGTTGTTGTGCTGTGATGCTTTTAGCAGAGGAAGAAGTACTTCCTACTGTTCTACTATTTACTGTTCCTTATTTGAAGAAGTAGCTTTTACTGCTGGGTCTGGAATTTACACAGCCTTTTTGGCTCTTGAATCCAAGAAATATGAACATTAGACTGCATAATATCCTGTCTTTTTATGTGAAGAGTTGTTTTGGAGGTGTGATCTTTGCTTCCTAAATCTGGGCATGTTTAATTTTCACAATAGATTTGTAGCTTTAGAGGTGGTAATGTTATGACCTGCAAGTATCTGTTAATGTGAAATCTTGCCTTTTTTTCTAGTCTCCATCAGTTTAGAACATTAAACCCTGGAGTTCTCAATTTGCAAGCCAAATTTAGAGGCTCCTATATTACAGAGTCTGAAACAAACCTTTGTCATTATGCTTGAATATATCACTGGAGCACTAACGGTCATTGAAATCGTTTGAGCAATGAAGTTCCTAGGGGGCATTGTCAGTCATTATGGACTAGGGACGGAACCATTGGCCTGTAGCTTACTTTAATGTCTTTTATAGCTGTCATACTTCAAAAGAATGTTTTACGGCACTTTTTTTCTGTAAGATCTCATATGTATGATTTAAGCAGTGGTAACTGTGATGTTCTTGATTTCCTTTCAGTCACAGCCAAGACTGTTTCTTCCCAGTTGCTATATCCCAGATGGCTTTTACGTTCTTGATTATGCACCTTAATGTCTTCTGTCATGTTCTCTGAATGCTATTAATCACTTCAAGAAAAAAGATTACATTCGTGCTAATGAATTAATTTCTAATAACCTGCAGTCTGGCTACAGATGATTCAAACCATGAAGTGAAGTTTTTACAGTTCTGAATATTGGCTGTTCCTTCTGGCACCTGTCTCTTGCACGAACTACTGTGCTAGCCACCATCTGGGGAATATTGACTCTTTCAACACTTTGACCCATATTTGGCACTGAAATATAGGTACTTACTGTTCATAGCTAGCAGCATGAGGGTGTGTTCTGAGTCTCACCTCTTGCAGAGACCAGACTTGCTCAGCCTTTCTGAAAAGCTTGACCTGACGCTGTATTTATCAGACAAGTTTAAATATGGAAAGTAGAAAACCTGACGCTTCATATTGGTGATCCGGCAACATTTACTGGAGTCCAGCTGTTCAGTAATCAGAGTCCAAAGCTATTGGTCTGAAATATAGTTTGGATTTCATCTTCTTATTGATTATACTGTGTCTCTCATTGATTTTCANTTTTATTTATTTTTTATTTATTTTTTATTTATTTTATTTATTTTTTATTTTGTATTTTTTTCCTCAGGGTTGGATGGCCTTAAACCAACCCTAGTAAACGATTTCTTTGTTCTCCTCTTGCGGAAGTTATCTTGTCACTTTCTAATGCTGGTGAGAGTGTAAGATAGAAGAAAAAGAGGTCTAGGTTTTACAGAGTGAAGTTTATCCAACTGCAGTAGCAATAGCCTACTTGCCCCTATAGATAGCCTGTTGGTATCTTCTTCCTGTTTAGTAATCACAAAGAAACTCAATCAGAACCCAATTAGGATATAACAAAATAATATTGTAAGACTGGAAGAAACAGAGAGATCATAAACTCAAACAGCAGTTCCCAAGAGGGAGAGAGATTCTCAAGATCTTCCAAGAAATGCTTTGGGAATAAGAATGCAGCACATGTGCCACTTCATGAATGCCAATAGCTTTACATTCTCAATGTCTCAAACTGTTGCTTCTCCTTCATGCATCTGCCTTGGCTTTGTGATTTTCTTTCATTCTTCAGTGCTTTATGAGCTGTCCATTAGACAAATGGCAGGTGGATACGGCCTTGAACAAGGTTTGGTATCATTAATCACCATGTAACAGATAAAGAAAGCACTAAGCATTTCCACTCATCATTGGTAGCATTAGTTAGATACTCCATGCTAAAATGCATGTGATAAGACTACAGTGTGGTGGGAAGAGAGATGCAAGAGAACTGTTTATGAGGAGACTGATGTGCTGAAGAAGTATGTTCAGTGTTCACTGTCAAAACCCTTAATTCAAAACCTTAACTCAGAATGAGAAGGGTCACTGGGTGCCGTTCTGTCATACGTGTCTTGACAGTTGTACTGCAGCTTTGAGCTGCCTATAAATTATGAGTGAATTCTTACCTAATTATCTCATTTATTTCTCCTATAAAATCCCATTAGATTAGACCTTTGAAGAATAAATTTTGTCCTTAGAAACTCAGTGCTGAAAAATGTCTCATTACATTTGTATTTGAAGATCCCATGCAATAATGAGACAATAGTTATACGTCAGAAGCAGCTTTAACTATACTGTATTTCGTGCTATGAATTCCTAGAACAGCAGAAGTAGCACTGGAGTTTTGGGACTTTTTGCATGCTCTTTTAATGTTCAGGGAGTCATGAAACATTTTCAGATTGTTTTCATGGGACTTCGGATTGGCTGATATGAATTGGACACAATAAAACTTTCATCCAGATGAAGATTTCATGAACACTGAATAAAAAGCTTGCTGATGTAAGCCGGTTTATTTACTGAACAGGAGGTTCTAATGTATAAACACTAAAATACTCTTTTGAAAGTATTTCTTGATCTGCTTCTAAGGAATATTAAAAAGAAGAAGAAATCCGTGCAACAGATCAATCTGCTTTGTTCTNTGTATTTATCAGACAAGTTTAAATATGGAAAGTAGAAAACCTGACGCTTCATATCGGTGATCTGGCAACATTTACTGGAGTCCAGCTGTTCAGTAATCAGAGTCCAAAGCTATTGGTCTGAAATATAGTTTGGATTTCATCTTCTTATTGATTATACTGTGTCTCTCATTGATTTTCAGTTAATTACTTTATCCATATGTTAAGCAGGTTCTCAGATTCTTGTCATTAGCAGTCCCATGTGTTCACTTCCTGCTATACAACTTTAGGCTGTGTTTGGACATTTCTGGGCCTGCGTATCTTCGTTGTACAATACCGCTGCCATCTATAGACATTTGTTGGTCCTTTCATGAACTTCAGACTGCTCATTAGTCTTGTATCTAGTTGCTGACCAGTCACGCTACTGAGTTACCCATCACTTCAGCTGTGCAGNGCAACAGATCAATCTGCTTTGTTCTGAGTGTTCTTTTCTAATTCTAGAACCTAATCAGTAAGTGCAATTATTGTCTTAATCTAAGCAAAGTTATTGCATCCCCATGTACAGTTTATGCAAATATGGTGTTTCTTAAAATATGCTAACAGTATATTCATTTGGAGAACATGATTTTTATGCCAGGAACTAAACTGAAGGGAATTTAATGATAAAATATCTGACAGAAGGCTTTTTGCAGCTGAATTTGACATGATTATGTGGTTCTGTGGTTGCATAACCGTGTCTCTAGTATATGAGAAACATATATATATCGCATATATATATATATAAAAAGGCTTAACTGGGGAATTGATTGCAGTTTAAATTACGTTTCCTACTGCATTTGAGAAGGCCACAAGTTTAAGTACATTATTCTGCCATAGGCTTGATTTAAGCTAGAGCAATACCTTTTTCAATTTTCATTATGCTCTTTGCCGTGAGAAAAAGATTTGTCAAGAGAACAGATTCATGTCATGTCAGTTTGTGTCCCTACTACAAATTCTGATAGGAATGAATGACCAGATTTTAACTACCCAATATGTTATGTGTGGTGTGCCAACTTGATATGCCAGTTTAGCTTTCTATTGTGGCTTTTTATTGGAGAGATATTTTACTGTCACCTACCTATTAATTACAGCTTGAATGAGGATTAATGGGATGGTTGTCAAACCAGAAGGAAGTATATTGAAAAGATCGTTCCATAGTACACAAAATTTTAATTCAGGGAATAGGAATATATTATCTTTTAACATGAGGAGTGGGAATAGGAAATGGCACGACCAATCCATTTCTCAAAATAAAGCTTGTTTAAAAATGATTCTGAAAGAGAATTCATAGAAGGGATGAGTAGATGATGACAGACACCCTAACACCCCCCCCC
>VWZK01014990.1:21416-148813 GCA_013396935.1 Baryphthengus martii | reverse complement strand
TGATTGGGGTAAGAAAACTGCTATGCTATTAATGTTCAGAATGAACATGGTATAATCAAGGAGGTAGCCAGAGTGGGAAAGATTGGCTGAGCAAAATGCAGAGGTGACTAGTAAGGTAAGATAAATTAGACATCTGAATGGCCAAACGTATAGACAAAGGTGGACATTAGACCCTGTAGTTGAGATCTGGAGCAGAAGAAGAGTGACTGTAATCTGCCTATTGACAGGGGACAAAAATGGGTTTTTCTGGAATATGTGTACGTTCTGTGTTAGTATTTCATGTCTGCCCTGATAAGTATTTAACCCTAGGCTGATGCCTTCTGTCCATTTAAAAAATGCCTAAAGTGTTGATGGTTGAAAAATGTTTCAGCTTTAACTGAAATGATCTAACACATTGTCCTTCAGGCTACATCATGACATAGTAGTTATGCTACTCTTCTGTTTTCTGCATGATGTAGCTTCGTGAGTCTAGATATGAAGAGAACCTTCAATGGGAGAGTCCTATTGTGTTGTATGGAAGATTTAGACTTAAAACTGATGTGGACTGATTGCTCTAACTTACACTGAACTGCTTAAGGGACCTTAAGTTCTGATAACGAAATGAATTTTGAGGGCAGTAGTCTAATAGCTTGGTCAATCATTGAAGATGCTGTTTAAGGCATCCATGGTGGCTTTAACATTTTAGATATGTGAAAAATAAAAGAACAAGCTTCTTTGCTAGGCCAGCTGCTGCTGAGTACATGAATTAGGTGTTCTCAGTCTTACTGACTCATGGTAGTCACTTGTCTTCACCTTTAGAATTGTTTTTTGGGTAACTATGTCATTGAGCTAAATATCTTTAGGGAAGATTGAAGAAGTAAGTTACTCTGATGAAATAATTCTTATTCTAATATAGCATAAATCAAATGAAGTGTGAGTATACATCTATTTTAAGGCCTTCACTGACATAAATACATTGATAAGGGCAGTTTGGTTTTGTTTTTCCACATTCTTAGTAGTTATCCTGATTTTTACATATAGAACAATTCTAAATGAGCAAAGAGCTCCTCTTGTAATCTATTTGCTTAAATGCTAGTTCAACCTCCTTTTAGGCTTCCTAGGATGTAAATGTAGGGAAAAAATGAGTGAATATAGAGCATATATATAAAAATATATATACTGCTTGCCTTCTTGCTGTCAATGGGACTGTTGTATGCCATTTTTCAGGATCCCACTTGAAGACCTGGAGTAGGAACAAACAGCTATGTTGGAGTTTCAATGGCCTGGTTATTTAAAAGATGTATGTGTATAAACTTTTGTCTAAGCTGCTTCTCCTACCTACTTACTATTCTCCAAAGGATTAGATTCCTGGAAAGTTTTTTTCTGCCTCTTTCCCATCATAGTTGAAACTGATAGGATGTGCTGCCAGCTCCCTGATTCCATATTACCTGAGATCTGTAGATGGGGTTTTGGCAGCTGAGATTTGACAGAAGAGCTCTTCAATCTCATATAGAATGATGCAGCATACTATAGGATATAATTACTGCCACCTTACACATTGCTCCTGAAATTGATCCTTCCTGTCTGGCACAGTTCTTGGTCCCAAAGCCTCACCCAAAACACCATCTGTGATAAGGTACAAGTAAATGGCTAACTAGGAGCTCACTTGCAGCTCTAGCCACAAAACCATCTGCTTCTCAGGAAGCAGTCAACACTTTTTAGGATTTTTTACATATGTATGACCAACTACTGTTAAGTCAGATAGAGAAAAAGTTAGTGAAACAGAGTTATGGTATTTTTTTATTTCTTAAACTTTATATGAAAGTCTGATACTTGGGTTCAAAAGAAAGAAGATGCTCGCATTAATACCCAATGAGTAGTCATTGCAGGAGTTAGGGTAATTATGTCATCCAAGTGGAAATATTGTATATGGCTATTAGGAATTAATACATGTTAGACAAAACAGAAGATGTGCAATTATTTGGCACATATATGGAAATGTATTTTTGGGTTATCCTTATTATCCAATATCATTGAGACATTATGAAACCATATAAGTAAGCCAGAGAATGCTGATGTATTAAGCATAGGCAGATATGTAATGTAAAAATGAATTGTGGCATATTTATCTGAAAAATGTAAATGTAGATAATTAGAAAGTTATGTTATCTCCACCATTTTAAAACTTCACTGTAGATATAATACAAAATATTGCTTCAAAAATGCATATGGGATTTTTAATAAATAGGTAAAATATAGGAGTCTACTAAATATACATTCCATTGGCTCAGTGGGTGACTAAACTCAATTCAAGACTACTACAACTTGTTACATGCTTTGCCCAGCTGTGACACTCTTTAAAATGAAACTGCTTCTGTGTAGATTTTAAGGGTTTGAACATAGTGAGTTGTCTTAACCTGTAGGAAACTAAAAAAGCCCTAGGATGTGATAATCCCTAAGCTGAATTTCTCCTTTTGGTGGAAGAGACCTGGAATAATCACTTTTCTGCCTGCTTGGTCAGAGCAAGAATTCTCATATTAGTTTGGGGAACGGCCTTTCAAGATCACTCCTGCTACTGGTGTGAGTGTTGTGTACTGTAAATTCAGTTAATATTTTCACAGCTGCTATTTCATTTTTTCCATTCTGACTGGTGAAATGTTTCAAGACTTGTCCTCTAGACATTGTCGTCCCTGTTCTAGTCTTAACATTTCCTAATTGAATCAGTGAATATTTTGCTAAGTGGAAGGGAACATCTACATCATGTAGATGGTAATTTTGTTTAAAATCTTTAGGTATTTCCTTTTAATGAAAGATCTGTTAGGGCTGCTAATATCCATTGATTACAAGCCTATATATTGTCTGGAAATGGAAGAGTCTGAAATACCTATTATTGAGAAGTAATTTGGAACCAGCGGAAGTAGCAACAGCAGCATAACTTGGAAGGGAAGCAGTGGGGATTTCAAACACCAATTCAATGTCATTCTCCATTGCAATACATATCCGCAAGATGTATGTGAAACAATCCTTTCAATTTATACCTATCACACTCCAGTTTATACAGATTAAGGAAAAAAAGCACACGGCTACTTTAACTTTTCTTATAAGTCAACATAGAATCTTTTTAAACTGAAAAACAGGATAAAGTATACCCAGATAATCTTCCTGTTGATGGCTAAATTTGTGTGGTAGATCAGAACCTTACCCTACGAGCTAAATAAATCCCTTCATTAGAGAAGGGAAATTGCAACAGGAGTGAATTTTGCTCTGTGCTTTTTTTCTCTGTGTGCACTGCTCAGGTCTATTCTATATGAAGATACAATTTCTAACACAGAGTTGAATGCAGTCTTAAGATTTCTCTTAACATGAGATGCGAGCCAGAAAGCAGATGCAGGTGATGAGATGATGCATCCAAAAGTAATTAAGTTGGCAGCACCTTCACTGCTCCTGGACTGGAACAGATTTACCTGCAGTCTTGTCAGCTGGCCTCTCACTGGACTCAGTTACTGTGCCGCCTTCTCCCTTACTCCCTCAAGCTTCAGAGTTCTAATGAACATGATGTAGACCCTTTATGGAGTTATCTTACATGTCCTAACAAATCTCTAAAACTGTATGTTACTGGCTTTTGAAGTATTTACCCTCTTTTCCCTTGGTTAATATGTAATTCATCATAATAAACTGCTTGGTCTTATCCTTGATATTAAAAAAAAAAAAAAAAGCCTTGTTGATCTAAACATAGCTATAGATCAAGATCTAGTTGCTATAGAGAAATATTTGCTCTGAGAAACTGTAGCATTCTCTTTGATTTTATGGTTGATCAAGAGAAACTTTTTATCTAAGGTAATCCTAGTGTGCTTGAAGTAGGAGGCTGCCTTCTGGCTCCGTTGGCAGCAACAAGCTTTCTGATCCTGGGACAGGATCTTTGAGAACTCTATTGAAGTCTTCAGTGTGCCAAAGTTGAGGATGACTTATCTCAACATACTGTAGACCTTATCCACTAGTTCCAGACCTGGGGAAAACAGACAAGAGAAATACCTGCAAATTTTCACAGAAGTTGCTTGCCAATTCTTGGGATGTTTTGACTTATTCCTTAATATTCTCATGTAATTGGCTTCATCTAGTTTTGAATATGTGGTTTTATGTTTATAGTTTTGCTCCTTTCAGTTGTCATTAATTATAATGCATGTTAAATATGCACAGTGAAAATGACACAACCAATCTGGAAGCACCTAAAGACAAGCAAGCTGTTAGCAGCCTTTTCAGCGTGAAGTCTGTCTTCATGTTAATAAATTGGCTACAAGAAGACATCCCATTTCAAGTGAGTCACACTGTCAAACAATTAAATCACAGCATAACATATTAAAACCTCTTCACAATGATGTTCATCTACCAGCTTTGGTAGTACAAATGGAATAAGTAGTGGAATATTTCAGTCCATCTCTTTTCCCATTAACAATAGAGTCCAGAGTGTTTAAACAGAAGGTCAAATATACCTTTACAGTAAAACTGAATGGTGAGGGTTTTTTTTTTGCTGTTGACAAAAGAGCAAATATTATGACTGTTTCAAGATTAAAGAGAAAATCTCTCTAAAGATGTACTCAATTTGAAGGAAATGCCACTGACTCAGTGATACTTTGAAAGAATAATGGCCATATAATGTGAATTTCAGTGTGCAAAGTTCAAAGAGAAATGAAGGTGAAATAGCCCAAAGAACTTCATGTAAATGGAATTTAAACCATTTTTGCTTTTGAAACAATTCTTGCTGGTAGAAATTCTTTATTAATCATAATTGGTTTTGATTAAGTATTTGACCTCTACAATGTCTACAAAATTTGCAGACATTTTGTACAAATTTTATGGAAAGATCTTGAAAATTGTATTGCACACAGCATTCAGAGAGGTACCTGTGAATTAGCCCTTCTGTATCATCTTAGGGAGGGACAACTGTTTCTGGATCCATCAGGAAGGCAGAGTATGGCATTCTGATTTTTGTTGATCCATAAAGCCTTGGTGCGAGAGTACTTTAAAATACCAGGCAGTATGGAGCTTAAGGAGCTTGATGCTGCAACATACCGCACTCCCCCCCCCCGCCATTGATATGTTTTTAATTCCACCAGTTCATTCTTCTACAGAGAGAGACTTTTGACATAGAAACGGGAGAAAATTTTGCTGAGAGCTCTGTCCTGCTACACATGGAGAGAGAAGCAGTTAAAGAAAAGAAGGTAACATTGTATCATGTACCACATTTATGGTTTTTAAAATGTTGACAAATATTAGCAAAGCAGAGCTGTACCAAAAATCTCGTACTTTTCAAAATTGTAGGGGCTTTCTTCATCATTTGCTAATTATGATTATCTTAAAAGATTGATATGTAATTATATCTACATGCGATCACTGAAAATATAGCACCGAAGAGTACATTGTCTCAGTAAATTACCAGAAGATGCCAAATCCCTGTGCTCACACTGGGCATTATTCCCTCTTGAAACAAGTTTGTACATACTGCATTATGCATAAAATGTGTTGTGAAACTAAACTCAGTCTGGGTTAAGCTGTTGGCTCAAAATAGCATAAATACATAAAAATGTCAAAGTCCTGGGAAATTTGATTTATGTTTTACACCTTGGGCAAATACCAGCTAGACATACAGTTTTCAAATTTTTGGCTTTCTCTGCAGGGAATGTTATGTCAGTTGCTAAGGAACTACTGACTGAGAATATACAGCACTGATGAAGATTTAGTTATTTCTTGTTAGCTCAAAATGTTATTTAGATCATTGTGCAGCAATGGGAACCTTGAAAAGTAGTTAATTTTATTTAAGCAATTACATTGCCAGTTCTATGAAATCTATACATATTTCTGCAAGCGGAAGGTAGAAATTGGAAATAAAGATCACAACTTTTTGCATTTACAGAAGCCTTGAAACTAGTGGAAGTTTACGTTTGCAGAAGAGTGTCATGATACTGTAAAAAAAAAAAAGTTGTTGATTTTTAATACTCTACAGTAAAATACTCCAATAAACTGGCCACGTGCATTTCCTGTATTTCTCTCTGTGAAAACAGCTACATCTTGAGACAGGGCTATGAGGGACCCCACGGGGGCTTCCCCTCAGCCCGTGGCCGATGGCCCTGCTCTGCTCAGCCCTGCTGGGGGCTACAGCCTTGCCTCCTGGCTTACCTACTGCCCCTGTGCTTCTTTGGAGGGAGAAACAGAAAGATGAATGCAGGGTGGTGGTGTTAGAAATATATCAACCTATGAATATACCAGGCAGGTCACTATAACTTTTTTTTTATATAGTATGCCAGCTGAGGCTCAGATTTGATTAAATGGAAAAGAAACATTTTTCTTACACTGTATATGTATATCCTGAGACTCATTGTCCTAGAACCATGACTTGAAATATAATCTGGAAAATGTCATTGTATATAAAGGTCGGAATATGGCTTTTGACTCTTCATGTTTCTGAGTAGTTTTCCGGAGGTAGAGGGAGCAATACTAAGTTATCATTCCTGCTCGCCTTATCTTTTCTCCTAAGCAGGTGCCGTTGGCCACTTCCAGTCACACACCCATGATGGTCTGCCAGGTATGTTGTTCCTTATGTTCTTATTGTGAGATAGTGCTGAAAAGCTAAAGGTTCAAATGATTTTCCATAATTTTCTATCAAAGGGATCAACCATAGTCAAATGGCTTGTGACATTAGTAAAAATCGAGGACAGGAAAAATGTCATCCCCTTGAATGGAGAGGGAAAGGAGTAGAATTACTTAGATAATTTGTGTAACAAATCTGTTAAAACAGACCTCAAATGACAAGTAAACTGACAAATAGAAGATAATTAGTTTGAATTTCAGCAAGGAGGATATTGGCACAAAACTCAACGTTTAGAAGAATAAACCAATGGGTTAGAGTCCTCGGTGACAAGAAGTGTCTCCATGCCTGGAGGACTTTTAGAAAAGATTAGATAAAAAGCTCTCAGCACTGACATGGGTACAGTTGTTTGCGCATCAGGGCAAGCAGCTGTGTTGATCAATCAGTCTGTAGTCTGCCAAATATAAGAAGCTGGTAAATGAAGGGATAGTAATATAAATGCAAACCCCATACAAACCTATCCTATTACATACAAATAAACTTTGGGGAAAAAAAAAAAAAGAATAGCTGTTGGAAGCTTAATTTTTTTCCACTGTAAATTAAAAAATGTTACACAAGTTGATCCATGAATTTATTATTTTTTTCAAAAATGTTTCAGCTAAAAGGTGAAAAGAAATTAGATGAGCTAAGTAATCTCTGAAGTCCTTTACAACTGTGTGCTTGTGTAACCTATGCCCCCAGTGCCTGTGTAGTTAACGGAGACATATGGTCAAAGCCAGCAGGGGATGCAGCCTACCCCTCACACTTCTGTAAGTGGTTGTCATTCTCCTTTGGCTATAAAATGAGACAGAAGTAATCGTATTCTGAGCTTTGGCACCCACATACATCTAAGGTTTGCACACAGGTCACCCGTGAGGAATGCTGTGGGTTGTTCTACAGCTTTTTTTTGATGGATAGCTAGAGGGGACTGTGATTTGGGTACACTGGACGGCTTGGACAGGATAATTCTTTTCCAAAGGGAAGAAAACCTATCGACATTACTATTTAGGTTGTATTGTAAGCATTTTATTATTAATTTAAAGCACACATAAATTGCATAGACATCTGATTAAATGGAAGGAATAGCTAAGGTGATTAAGTAAGTACACCCAACTGTAAAGCTCTATTCTCTGTAGAACAGCAATGCGCAGAAAGTTTGACTGCCAAGTAAAAAGAAAAAGCTAACTGGCAAAATTTAGAACACACAGAGATAGATCTTGCTGCAGAAAATAAAAAAATACAAACTTTCAATGAAATATGAAATAAGAAAAAGTTTCTTTTACCAACCAATCACCAACTTCTGGATATAAAAGCCAAATCAAAAAATCCTGCAGGGAATATGAAGAGAAGCTCCTAGTAAATTAGGAAGTAAGTTATTCTTTTCCTTGTTATTTAAGCTATACTGTAACTTCATTTCAACCAATCTATATGTGTTGTTACCAGGTTCAGTTCATAAAATGGTAGTGATAATAGACACAGTAAACTGACAGTAAACTGACAGTTGGTTGGTTATGTTTTCATCATAGATTCAGATCCCTTAAGCTACATTCAGGACTATTATGTTAAGTTTTCATACTCGGATCAAGGACTACATCAGAAGACATTCTGCAATATGAAGTGAGTAATATACTCCACAATAAAAATAAATGCTTTCACAGTGATTTACATGTTTACAGTAATAACAGTGACTACTGTGCAGTAAAGTCAAATTTCAATAAAAATGAGTTAATTAAGTCCTATTTTAATGCTAGAAAAAGAAATAAACATCCTCCATGGCCGATATAAATATTAGTAGCCTGCAAGATGACATATATAAAAGCATAATATTTGTTATGATAATGAAGCAAAGCCCAGAATAACAGACTACTGTTCACCACTGCGTATGGCATTGTCTATACAGTGTCAATGTGTGGGAGAAAGCTGCAGATCTTGTAAATAAGGTCTTATTAACCAGGGAAAAAAGTGCCTTTTCTACTTCATAGTTCCAAAATGCATCACAGCACTGAAAATGCCTTTGTCATCTCCTCTGTATGTGTGTGTGTGTGTGTAGTGAAAGAAAACAGTTTCTCAGTGTCTGTATTGAACTCGAACTTCTGGTCAGGTTTTTTTTTGATCACGAGATAAAATGGACCTCAAGAAAGAAAAAAAGAGGCTTCTAAAGAAAATATAAATATGAAATAACTCTTTTGTTCCTTTCTATCAGACAAGTCTTTCTTTGATAGAACCTCAAGTGAGGGACACATACTGTGCATTTGTCCTCTTGCAATTTCATTAATCTTTCCTTTTATTCAGAATGCGAAAATCAATATTTTTGGATGGTTTTGACAAAACTGTGCTATTGGAAGGCAAGAACATTGCAAAGTCATCTTCAGCATTCCATTGCTTTTTTTTTAGCTTACTCAGGTTGATACTGGTCATTGGAAAATTGTAACTTTTCTTTGGACTTGGACTGATGCAGCGGTCTGCTTGCATGTCTAATACCCTAGGATGGTGGACTAAATGTAAACCACATGCTCTGTCTGTAAGATATTGGGAAAGGCTTTTTCTTATCCTGCTTTACACACGTAGGTAAATACTCTTGATCAGCTTCTCAGCTGATGTAAGTTGAAACAGGTCTCTTGAAGTCAACTGGATTAGTGGGGCTCTGCTAACTCATACCTGCACAGGATTATGTTCCTAAAATATTTACAGAATTATTTCACCAACTTGAAAATTCCATATGTAATAAGAATGCCATACATCAAATGTAGTAGAGCAGCTTACTTTCAGAGCTGTTCTACTGACTTCTGAGGGTCTGCTTGAAGAGTGAAGTATTACTCCACATGAATAAGGTAGTTGTGACTCACCTCTTAAACCACTAAGATAAAAACAAAAATACATGACTGCAAAGAAAAAAAAAAGTATAAATTCTTGGCGATTGGGATTCCTTGACTGATTGGCTCCTCCTGAATACTGCTGGTGCATTCTCATGTGCAAATGAAAATACCAGATAGGAGATTGAACAGACTCTGTTATGCTGTAACTAGAGCAAACAAACCATACTCCTGCAACTGCATTCATTCCTTAAAGGGTGATTCCAATCCTATTGAAAGTATTAACTGTGCCTTTGATATACTAATTTCTTCTGCAAATGTGTCCAAATGATTGTTGCATGATGGATCCTCTGTATAGTATAATTTTAATCATATCACCTGTCTGCCCAGTGAATACAAATTATAGAATCTTAAACTGATTATAAAACCAGACTTGTTGCTAAGGTTTATTCATATGTTTATAGTTAAAAATGTATTTCTGTTTATCAATCTTATAAAACAATCACACTATTTATAAAATATGACAAAGGGACAAAATTTACTAGAGTCTTTTAAAATAGAAATTTGACTCTAGTCATCAGCTGCTTTCAGACAGATCTTTCCTAACAAGGCAATCTAATACATATGTATTATCAGTCTTATGTTTTTTATAAATACTGTCTATCTCCTTGTTTTTAAGGTCATTCTGCCTATGAGTTTTGTTGCTGTGTTTGGGGTGCAGACAGAATGTGCTTAGGCTTTTTGATAACCTAGGAATGAGTGAAATACAGCTTTGCTGCTTTTGAGTTTTCTGTCAGAAAACACTCTGTTTTTCTTTCTTTTTCCTGGATACTACATTAGACTGTGGCTTTTGCAGATTTATAAAGGTGTCTGTGTGACTTTCATCAGCAGAGCATGCACACACAAAGTCTTTAAAACCAAGGGAACTGGAGTGATTAAATATATTGACTAAGTATGGGGTAAGAGAATTACATCTGGATAGCTCCCACTTTAGACATCAGAATTACAAACAAATTCATGGTGACAGCAGTAGGAATAGAAAGTGGAGTGTGGGTGAGAAAAATCTGGAGGTAAAGAATTAAATTTAAATTCACCATTCTGTCAGAGCACGTATCTTCTACAATTTTTTATTTTTTGTCTCTTCAGATCTAAGTATAGATGGCCATGTGACAAAGATACAGAAACAGAAAGTTGCATTTATTTAATCCTGAAACTTGTTAAGATAAGGAAAGAAACTGTTTCTCTAAAGTCCCCTTGTTTCAAACCTTGATTTGTTGTATAGCTTTTACTTAGCACCTTTTACAACCAAGCCTAGTTTCTGGAGGCAGATGGAAAGCAGCAGTGCACACGTGCTAGCAAGTTTAGTGGTTTTGCCAAAAAGTTTGTTGAAAATAACTAAACTTTGAAGTTGAAGGCTCTAGCGCTGGTGTGATTTTGCAGCTTGGGCTCCCAGCTAACCTTCACTCTGTACATTTGAGAGCTACTAATGAGACAGAGAAGGTTTCTGTGAAAGTAAACATGGTGCAGATACAGTGTCTGGTTGACCTATGAAAATCAATGTGTGGTTTTCTTTCTTCCTTTCAATTTCTTTCTTTTCTGATAGCAGCAAAAGAAAGGGTTTCAGATGTGCACATATTTTACTTTTATGTCTGCTTAAATTAATCAAAAAAAGGCCTTCTCTGATACCAACCAAAGATGCTTAACAAAGCAATAATAATAATACTAAAGCATTTATCTCGTGAACTGTTTTAGATCTTAAATGAGCACATCTTGCTTTGACTAAATAATAAGCACAGGATTATCTTGCCAGTTCTTGGAACTGGTGGATCCTGGAGAATGACAACCTCTGTTACTTCAGTTACAGAATATTAAAAATTCAGAAGGAGATACAGGAGCCAGTTAAACAGGAATCATTGAACCAGTGATGGGTTGCAGACTGTTGTACTTCAAGAAATCCCTTTTTGAATGCTGATAAGCTGCAGTGTGCTGATATTGCTTATTGCATTGACAGAGTTACACACCAGCTACCTGTCAAAGATGTTTTCAAAGTAAGTGTGCAGCGTCTTAGTTTTTGGCCTCTCTACTCCTACAAGCCAGAAAAAGAGATGCAAATAAGGGGGGGATGTCTGAATCAAAATGTGGGGTTTTTTTCCAGATAAAGGAAAACTACAATTACTATTTTTCACATTGAACAGAAAGTTTAACTTTGCTTGTTTGAAGCATTTAATCTCCAGCATTTGCACAGAGACCCAAATGGTTAGAGAATTATTTGAGCGTTCCACCCCCAAGGAGACACTGGGAATATGTGTTGTGTACCCTGGCGCAGTGCCCCCACCCCTGGAGATGGGGTGACAGCAGAATCCTACCTCTCCTTCTCTTCACTAGTTTGGGAATCTGACCAAGGGGAAAAAATCTAAGCCAAGACTTCCAATGCAGTTAACAGAAAATCATTATTTTTGATATTTTAAATCAGCTGAAGTTACATTTTTGGGTACATTGGCATTCACCAAAAATGTTGTGTCTGGCTCTAACTTCAGTGCAGCTGTCACAACTATCAGAAATACTTCCCTGTGGAGGCAAAGGATTATTCATTGCTGTGATGCTCATGTAAAATCACAGCAGAAATCAGCCAAGGACAGACTGTTTAGGCACCACCAGCATGTTCCCATGGACACTTCAATGGGACAAAGTGAAGGACAACAATGTTCCACAATCTCATAGGCAGACATCTCCACTGAATTGTGCTGGGGAGCGGGCAGAGGACTGGGCTTATTCCAGGCCCTGCACTGGAAGAGGGGAATAGTGGCCACATCTGCTGAGCTTCTATCCAGGCAAATAAGGATGGAGCAGTCTCTTCCCCCTCTACTCTGCCCTGGTGAGTCCATGTCTGGAGTATTGTGTCCAGTTCTGGGCTCGCCAGGGCGGGAGGGACAGGGAAANGCGCGCGGGGGCGGGAGGGACAGGGAAATACTAGAGAGAGTCCAATAGAAGCTACGAGGATGATTAAGGGACTGGAACATCTCTCTTGGGAGGAAAGGCTGAGAGATCTGGGGCTGTTTAGTCTGGAGAAGAGAAGCCTGAGGGGGGATCTTATTAATATTTAAAAATATCTGAAGAGTGGGTATCAAGTAGAAGGGACCAGTCTCTTTTCAGTGGTGCCCAGGGATAGGACGAGGGCCAATTGTCACAAACTGTAACACTGGAAGCTCCACCTTAACATGAGGAAAAACTTATTCACTGTGAGGGTGATGGAGCCTGGACCAGGCTGCCCAGAGAGGTTGTGGAGTCTCCTTCAGAGACTTTAAAAACCCACCTGAATCTGTTCCTGCATGGCCTGCCCTGGGTGATCCTGCTCTGGCAGGGTGGTTGGACTCGCTGATCTCCAGAGATCCATTCCAACCCCTACCATTCTATGCTTCTATGATTCTCTCATTCCCTTCAACTTGGCACCTGCAAAAGCACTAATAATCTTAAGGCGCGTTACTAGGCCAGGAGGAAAACAAAATAGAATATTGACTTTAGGATCCTAAAGTTGAATTTTATGTAATATTTTCCTGTGTATGTAATTAATATGCCTTCTGGGGAAGTGCAACTGGGAAAACTCTTTAAGACATATGGTCTTGAGATATGCTAATCTAATTCAGAATTTAAGACTGAAATAGAGATAAATTAATAATTATAGCTGTATAAATAACACAGCTCTAATCAGGTATGAATGTCCTAACTGGCATGTGAAAGATGCACAGTACTGCCAATTTTTAATTTCCAGTAGAATCAGCTACAGCTATGATTCCTACTGTGAAAATTTGTGTGTTGCTGAATATGTATTTGTAATGAACCCAGTAGTCATCTAGTCAACAGAAATTCATAAAGTTAATCCTGTTGACTGGGGTTTCTGAAGATCTGAGTTTGGCATCCTGCTGTATTAAAGGAAACAATGAAAACATTTGTGTGTTGGCTGTATTATGGTTAGCTTGGTGGGTTTTGCTTTTTTAGACAGATGATGTGGCAAAAGCCCCAGTTCTGCTACCAGATCAGTCTGGTTAATTGTGCTTGGTCAAACAGCCACGGCAGTGCTCAGTGTACCTCAGACTAATGTGCTCAGAACAGCACAAAGTTACTGATAAATGATAACGCTTTGATTCTGGAGACTTGTTTTCCTGAAACTTGGCCTTTTGCCTCTACTGCAGAAGACATGGAGTCCTTTTTGACATTAAAGTCTGCTTCTGAAGTGACTATATAACAATGTCATTGTAAAGGGCCCTCTTCATCCACTGTTATTGACTTCCTTATCAAATTTGCGTGGTTTACAAGCTGGAGGATGATTTTTGTAGTTTCTTGCACTCCCAATTGCTTTTGGGATCCAGGAATCAAGTTGGTTTTTGTACCTTTTACGTTATCACCAGTAATAAAGAATCTACAGTTCAACACAGCAGAATTCATTTCACTCTGGGAGCTCTTTGTAGTGCTAACTGAGGCAAAAATCTTGTTTTTATCAGTAAATTGATAGAACTCTGAGGCTCAAAGGGTACTGATATGCAACTAAGTGATACTTAAAAACTTGCTTGTTTTATAATATTTATATTACCTTCATTTTCCTTCCATTTAAAATTTGTTGACTTAAGATTATTGCCTTCTTTGGAAAGGAAAAAATTATATAATCCTAAGCAATAGTCCTGCAGCCTCTGGTGCAGGAGGCTTTACAGTAGAAGTCTTTACTGTGTATTGGGTATTTTGCACCAGCACTTCTCCCGCTACTTAAAATCTATTGCATTTTTGTGCATACATAGGACATGTTCTTGTGTTTCAGTTTCTGAAAAGGGAACTTAGGAGACAGTATCATTTAAAAGACAGATTGTGTGAATGTACAGGCAAATGTCTTTATTCATATATAAGTGTAAGGGTTGCATTTGGTACTAAAGTCACTTAGCTTCATATGGAAACTATTTCCAATGTAAGACCCCTGTTTCCTTGCCTGAATACATATTCTAAGGACTTGAAAGCTATCTAGAACATACTTGGTTGGAGGTGCACATTGCAGCTTGGCTCCACAGAGTAAGGAGAGGCCCAACCTGGTCTACAGAGCTCCTTCATGGATCTTAGTATCCACCTAGATCTTAAGAGATCTTTTTCAGACAGAATGCAAGGACAAACAGCTTCTACTGCAAGAGCATAGCGGAATTACCACAATAAATATTATGGCTGTAGCATTGCTGGGCAATATTGCTATGCAAGATAACTTGGTTTGTCTCTAGAGATCGTCACAGGCTTTAGATGAGAAATAACTCAGCAAAAGCAGCAGCCCATAATTCCATGCATCATTTTTGTGATTCACGTCCTCCGGCAATGTGCCTGGCTCCTGGAGCTGCTGTAATCTTTTAGCAATGGTAAGCTTTGCTCGCTCCTTGCACTCCCACTACTGTTTGTGTTCTTCGTATAGTTATTTTGTTCCCTATAAATTTAATCTAGATAACAATTCTTACATGTTATTGCTGGAACATAACTCTCTTTTTCATACTGTGAACTTCTTGTTAATTCTAAATGTAATGAAAGATGCTAATGTACTTACTGGTTTTGTTCACTGACCTTGCTTATGACATGTTTTTTTCACTTTGCAATACATTAGGAAGGTAAAGGCAATGTATTTTTGCACTAATCTTTTTTTTAAGCTTATATATTTATATCTAGTTCTTGTGAAATGTGTCTAGTACTAATTTGTAAAATTTACTATCTACTGCTCTATACCAACTTTGAATGTCAAAATAACCGGTAAAACATTTCTTCTCTTATCTGAGTGAAGCCAACATTTGGTGTATGAGGAAAAAAAATAAATACAGAACTTCAGATAAAGTTTCTGTTCCATCTTCTAGTATTCAAGCTTTTCTCTGTCACTGAAAAAAAAATCACTCCCTTTGGAAAGAAATTGAACTTAACTCTGAGAGAGACCATTATTTCTATTTAAAGTGAGTACCTCACAGATGCAATTCATTTTTTAAGGGTGCAGTAAGATTTTTTTCTAAAATATCTTCCTCTGATGTAGTTGTGATACTGAGGGGAATTCTTCATTCAATTTCCATTCATGTTTTCTGCCAATAAACACTTCTATCATACATTTATATTAATTATTCTGCTGGCTGGTAAAGTTTGTGTTTGCTTTTACATATTGGGAGACAATGGCCTAAAAGTATGTCTTGGTGTAACAGATTCCCCACATTAGAGTCAAACATCAGAGGCGGTTTTAGTGTTGGGACCGTAAATACCTTATTCTTCTGAATACTTGAGGAGCAGAGTTGGAAAAGATAATATGATGCATGTATAACATTTGTCATTTTAAGGGATGTAATAGTGCTTTATAAACTGCAATATGGGTTTAGAGTTTGCTTTACCCTCTACTAAATGTAATTTTCTCAGAGCAGGGATGGGAAGGGAGAAAATAAATGTTTAACAATGCACAACATTGGTAGACAATGTTTTAGGAACTAAATTAACTTCTCCCCCCAGTGCACACAATAATACGTGGGTGCTATGATGGCTCAAATCAATACGAACAAGGCCATCTTTCAGCCAGCTTTTTCTGGCTGGTTGTGCCGTTTACTGTTCCATTTTGAGTTTGCAAATGCCTCAAAGGAACTGAGGATTAAGAAAACAATTCTAATTTCTGAAATCAGATGTAAAGATGCTCGATATTTTGGGCCAGTCGGAGGACTGTAAAGCTTTGGAATATCCTGAGGCTTATTATTACAGTTGCACATTTCTCAGGAAAGCTCAAGGAACGTTGCTGCAAAACATCCCCTGTGCCACACACATAGGCACTCGGATGATGCTGTAGAGGCTTCAGTCTGCTCATTGCCCTGCCATCAGTACACAAAAGCTTATATGATTTTCTGCCATGAGTTCTTATGCATCTGTTGAAGCTGAGCTAAGCCATTTGCCCAAACTGTGACCTTGAGCATACAAGGGTTTGTGTAACTCCTCTTAGACACTGCTGTTTACTGTTTCTGTTTATGATAACTGGGTAGAAAATTGCTCTATTGTACTGCTGGAGAGCGGATCAGTTTCAAATTACTCTGAAAGGCAGCCAACAGAACAGCTAACACCATGGGGCCACGTTTTTAAATGGTCTTCAGTCTGGCTTTCACGTTTGTGTTCCCAGGTTTGCACTCTCAATCAATTGGAGAAAAAAATAATTTCAGGCCCAATTAGCTGTGAAACTCCATCTACCAGGTTTAGAGAAAACTGAATAAATTTGTGATTGAAAGGACAGTGGGAAAATGACACAGCACTTGAACTTCCCCTAGTGCAATCAGTTTGTTCTTTTGTTTTATTGCCGCACGGTTTTGTATCAATTGTCACGACAACCGTTAGAATATTGCTTTGTTCTCCATGATGCTCTAGAAGTAGAACTGGAGAATGACAATATGCCAGTGAGAGAGATGATGTGGTCCAGAGCGTGACAAGTTTAGCTTCTGTGCAAATATTTCAGGATCTTGCGATGCCTTGAAAACAGCAAGATTAATTTTTTTGTGCTTTCCTGGGCATTTGAAGATCTTGCAAACTCTCCCACTAGAAGAAGAACAAAAGACTGAGCACATAAGGAATTGAGAACAGCATGATTTTCAATACTGTCTCTCACCCAAAATAATTTCCCCTGTGGGGATCAATACAGTACTAAGGTCAGCCTAAGGATTGATGTTCTTAGCAAATTTTCTTTTACAAAGACAGCTTCTTTTCATGGATCTGTTTTGCCGTGATTACCAGTACAGAGTTTCTCACTTTCAACTATGAAAAGGACTATAAAACCTTATGCTTACCAGTAAAATTAATATACTATGTAAGTGTTCAACCTGAACCTAACATAACAGTAAAAAGTCTGTGGAAAGTACTATACGTAACTTTACTCTTATCTTACATTGACAGACCATTCACTGCTTATAGCGAGTAAATACTTCATGTCAGGAAGCAGTATTTGCTCAACTTCAGGAAAAAGAACTCTCAAATTTTGCTGCTCCTCAGAAAATCATTTGAAAGTTATCCAGAAAAGTTTTCATTGCATTGTACAAGAGCTGTTAAATTCTCTTTGCAACAGTCTGGCTTCAAGTCATGATGTCTTGATGGTTAGTGTGAGAAGAAGGACAAATGTCTGAAATCTTGAAGGTAGAAATCACATGCTCATCATTGTACTTCTATCCCTCCTTTGGGGAAAGGAGCAAATGTACTATGCACAGAACGGATATCTGGCCTCAGGATGGATGGCTGCCTTTTTAAACTGCAACATTTCAAAATGAGTTGAATCTAGTAGAGGATGCTGCTGTACCCTGTACTTCCCATGAAACTGAAGCCAGAGGCTGCCCTCGGGGAAGCTGACTACTATTTCATTAAAATACACCGGAATCTTTAATCATGTGTGACATAAGGTGTTCTAATTTGTGAGAAATGTTCTTTGGTTTTGTTTTTGCCTTCTTCTGTAACTGACAGTTCACAGAGATTTATAACAAACCAGCAAACAAACGAAAACATCCCCTTCATTAGAGAAGCTTTTTTTTTTTTTTCATTGCAGGAAATGCATCACCAACTTACTGTAAAACAAGGAAAAAAACCATGGAGAGGGAAGTTTGCCATTGATGACTGAGTCTTTATGCTGATGATCCATAAGAGTGTGAATGCCATTTAATGCATCCTTAATGTATATAATGAAACAAGTTTCTGTCCCGTGATGAGGAAGGACAGGCAGGGGTGGAGGTGTTGCCCTCTACAGCAGCGACCAGCTGGAATCGATGGAGCTCCACCTGGGGAAGGATGATGAGCTGGTTGAGAGTGTATGGGATAAGATTAAAGGGAAGATAGGAGAAGGTGATGTTACAGTAGGGGTCTGCTGCAGACCACCTGACCAGCAGAACCAAGCAGATGAGACCCTCCATAGGCGGATAGAAGTGGCTTCTCATTCACAGGCCCTGGTCCTTGTGGGGGATTTCAACCACCCTGACATCTGCTGGAGGGACAACACAGCAAGGCACCAGCAATCCAGGATATTCCTAGAATGCATAGATGACAACTTCCTCCTCCAAATGGTAGAAGAACCAGCAAGAAAAGGTGCTGTGCTGGACCTTGTTCTCACCAACAGGGAGGGGCTGGTGACCAACGTGAGGCTCAGGGACAACCTTGGCTGCAGTGACCATGAAGCGGTAGAATTTAAGATCCTCAAGGCATCTAGAAGGATGTAGTCCAAGCTTACAACCCTGGACTTTAGGTGTGCGGACTGATCGCTTTGGGGATCTGCTGGCCAAAGTACTGTGGGACAAAGACCTAGAGGGACGAGGAGCCCAGGGTAGCTGGTCAGTATTCAATGATAACCTTCTCCATGTCCAGGAGCAAAGTATAACAACAAAGAGGGAAGCAGGAAAGAATGCTAGGAGACCTGCCTGGATGAGCAAGGAGCTCCTGGACACACTGTCACACAAAAAGAAGCTTTACAAGGAGTGGAAGAAAGGACAGCTGGAATGGGAGGCATATAAGGAAGCTGTCAGAGCAGCAAGAGACCTGGTTAGAGAAGCTAAAGGTAAATTAGAATTAAATCTAGCCAGGGAGATCAAGGGGAAGAGCAAAAATTTCTCTATTAATGGCAAAAGGAAGACTAGGGAAGTTGTGGGCCCCTTCAGAAAAGAAACAGGAGAACTGGTGACAAGTGATATGGAGAAGGCTGAGGTCCTCAATGACTTCTTTGCCTCAGTCTTCACTGAAAGGGCTCCAGCCACACTCTCAAAGTCACAGAAGATAATGGTGGGGATTGGAAGAAAGAGCTGTCCACTGTAAGTGAAGATCAGGATTGTGACCATCTGAAGAACCTGAAAGTGTACAAGTCCATGGAAGCCGACGGAATACACCCACGGGTACTGAGGGAACTGGCGGATGAGGTTGCTAAACCGCTCTCTATTATATTCCAAAAGTCATGGCAGTCTGGTGAAGTCCCCACTGACTGGAAAAGGGGAAACATAACCCCCATTTTCAAAAAGGGAAAGAAGGATGATCCAGGGAACTATAGGCCAGTCAGTCTCGCCTCCGTGCAATCAACACGGCTTCACCAAGGGCAAATCGTGCCAGACAAACCTGGTGGCCTTCTATGAAAAGGTCACAACATCAATGGATAAGGGAAGAGTAACTGCCGTCATTTGCCTGGACCTGAGCAAAGCTTTTGACACTGTCCCGCTCAACATCCTGGTCTCCAAGCTGGTAAAACATGAGTTTGATGGATGGCCCACTCGGTGGATAAAGAACTGGCTTGACGGCCGCACTCGAAGAGTAGCTGTCAATGGGTCCATGTCCAAGTGGAGGCCAGTGACAAGTGGAGTCCCTCAAGGATCAGTACTGGGACCGGTCTAGTTTAACATCTTCGTCGGTGACATGGACAGTGGCATTGAGTGCACCCTCAGCAAGTTTGCCGTTGACACCAAGGTGTGTGGTGTGGCTGACACGCTGGAGGGAAGGGATGCTATCCAAAGGGACCTTGACAGGCTGGAGAGGTGGGCCCATGCCAACCTCATGAGACTCAACAAGACCAAGTGCAAGGTCCTGTATATGGGTTGGAGCAATCCCAAGCACTGGCATAGGCTGGGCAGTGACTGGCTTGAGAGCAGCCCTGAAGAAAACGTCCACCAGCACCCCCAAGTTGGGAAGCTCAACATGAGCTGTCAGTGCAGGCTTGCAGCCCAGAAAGCCAACTGTACCCTGGGCTGCATCAAGAGAAGCGTGGCCAGGTCGAGGGAGGTGATTCTCCCCTTGTACTCCACTCTCATGAGACCCCAGCTGGAGTACTGCGTCCAGTTCTGGAGCCTCTATTACAAGAAAGATATGGACGTGCTGGAACGTGTCCAGAGAAGGGCCACAAGGATGATCAGAGGGCTGGAGCACCTCTCCTATGAAGGCAGGCTGAGAGAGTTGGGGTTATTCAGTCTGCAGAAGAGAAGGCTGCGAGGAGACCTTCTTGTGGCCTTCCAGTATCTGAAGGGGGCCTACAAGAAAGCTGGTGAGGGACTTTTTAGGATGTGGGGTAGTGATAGGACAAGGGGGAGTGGATCCAAACTAGAGGAGGGTAGATTTAGATTGGACATTAGGAAGAAGTTCTTCACCATGAGAGTGGTGAGACACTGGAACGGGTAGTCCAGAGAGGTGGTGGAAGCCCCATCTTAAGGCCAGGTTGGATGGGACTCTGGGCAACCTGATCTGGTGGGAGGTGTCCCTGCCCATGGCAGGGGGGTTGGAATTTGATGATCTTCAAGGTCTGTTCCAACACTGACAATTCTATGATTCTATGTTCTATAAGGAAAGTCTTTCAGTCTCTCACAGCCACAATCAAACTATCTTATTCTTTCATGGAGGTGTGATGTTCTTGCAGAACATGATTGCCTTGCTTTCTCAGTGCAAGGTCTTAAGTACCGCCTCAGGTAACACTAGCAAATAGCCTATAAACACATGGCAAGACTCTTCATCCTGAGTTTGGCAGGAGCTTTTTCGGCAGAAGCTGCCAGCAGCCTTACATTGGTCACTTCAGTCCCTAGCTGCTATCTGACAGATGCGCTGGAGGGAACAGCTTCAGGCTGTTAGTGCTCCTGGTCTCCTTGGTAGGCTTTCAGCCACCAGATGTGTGATGGAACTCACAATCTCTATAAATCAGAAGAGCCTAATAAATAAAGATGAAGTTCCTCCAGTCTTTGATTAGTTTACTATATAGGGGCAAGGAGAAACCAAGCAATTTTTGTAGTGACATTTAAAGTATGAAAGAGCAGTTCAAAGCAGGCTAATGTAAACACTAAGGAGATAAAAAGTTTGAGTGTCTTGGAATTCTCATGGAAAGAAAAATAAATACCTTTCCCTCTGAATACAGTTATTTTAGGTTAATTTCGGTCAATCCTGCACTGCAGTTGTAAAGGATTCCAGGTTCCCATCTCCGAGATGCAGTTACAGCATCGTTTAAGAGCCACACAGCACATAGGACTGAGACATATCCCCGTATCTGGGACCCATTATGGGAATACAGTTAACCCTCATTCCCTGGGCAAGTTTGAAACAGTCCCGTAATCGCATCTGGGGACAGGCAGGTTGGACTGGAGTTCTCTGACCCAATTATGGTTGTAACTCATGACAAAGCTCAGCTCTCAAAGCAGGTTAAAAAGCTAAAGGAGCAGATTCATGTTATGTGCTGAGCAGATAACATGAAAGCAGATCCACAGTGCTCTAACCCAAAGTTCGATAGGCACTGTGCCAGTCCCTCTACTATATCCCATGTGAACTTTACATTGCTTTGCTCATTAGTGGCATTCAGAATGCTTGATGTATTCTTCATCATTCGGTCAGTCTTGTGGTAATTGTAAATCATACGGTCCCTTTCCTTAGTGGAGGGGCTATGTTTTCAAACTTTGAGAATACCAGCTGCAAAATACTTTTACCAGTGGAAGCTAAACTTTCTTTTGTAATAAATAAGTGCTGGTTTTCCTGTTTACTTATGTGTCTGTTACTCATTGCATTTAAATGAGGAATTAGCTTGCTTGGTTCAAAGCCAAATCTTTTTAAGCTATGCCTTGTTGAAGGAGAGTATCTAAAACTAAAAGGTGCATTTGATCTGCTAGTAAAAGCCTGAGTTACTCCTATCATAAGAAAACAGTTGGCATCTGCTTCAGGGACATTTCTGTAAGTAGGCACATGTACGCTTAATATTTTGCAGTTGAGGGGAACAGGTGTTGAATTTTCAAGTTACTGGGCTCTAACACTTCCTTAGAAATCTTTTATTTCATTTTGTCTTCATTATATGAGAAGTCTGAGTAGACCATGAATGGCACTTCAGGTAGATTTTGGACTCCACTGGTGTTAACTAAAATTTTGTCATTGTCATTAATGTAACAATTATACATCTGCTGCTCAATAGCCTTATTTTAATGCCCCATATTTTCATGCAAAGCTTCATGAAGATTTTAAGCTCACTAGAGGGAAAAGCTTTTGTTTGTCAATTCACTGAAAGTGTTAAGTTCTTTAATAATATGTACTCATATAATTGTTACATACAGTTGAAAGAAGTGAAAAGTGTGAAGACTGGAGACCATAAGGACAAATACCAGCGAGGTGCTCCTCGATGGAAAAGCTATTACTTGCACTAAAGGTCTCCTAGGAAAATGCTTAATGCTGCGTACTTTCTTTGATCCCACACATTGCTAGTGGAACATGAGGCTAAATGGGCCAAACAGAAAAGACAAACATGGAAAGAGCACATTGAGGAATGTTTGGAATGTAAACGTGTACTGTGATAGTACAGTCATGAATATGTCTGTAGCTGATCTAACTTAACTTATGGATTATATTCAAATTGATATAGCTAGCTCATCTATAAATTACAATGAAAATAGGGACCTGCTGAAAACTCTTGATATATGGCCACTCATCTGTCGTTTGGGCCAATGCACTGTAATTGATACCTGAGCTAAGTAGATTAAAGACAGACAGAATCTCTATAGCAGTTTATGCTGTTGTGTAGAGATAGCTGAATCATCTTAAAAGAAGTTAGCCTAGATGCTGGAAACAGCCCTGGAATGATATGCAGAGCTCAGGGTGGGCTAACTTTAGGGAAAAATCCCATACATGTCACTTGAGAAAGCAGAAAGCAGTGGGGAAACAAAAGGTTTAACTAGCACATCACTGAAATCTTACAGAAAGCATCAGAAGGAAAAAAAAAGAAGGAGAGCAAAAGAGAAAAAAACCCAACAAAAACATTGAAAGGAAGAATTATATGTACAAGAGACAGAAACTAGGAACTAAAAATCCTGAAGCTATCAGAAAGGAGCTATAGGACTACCATTAAAATGGGGGAAAGGGAATGCATAGCAGGAAGTGGGAAATATGGGAAGTTCGTGTAGAATAAAGATAACAAGGAAAGTTCCAGAACCTTGTGAAAAGCATTTTCTTTTGTATGTGCTTTACTGTAGGACCTCGATTTTGTAACTTATTTTCAGTGTCTGTTGCTAGAGAAGCCAAAGCTTAAGGGCAGCAAAACAGGAAAGCATTCCATTGAAATCAAATCTAAATCCAGACATGAGCCTGGTTTTCAACTTACAGCCGAGCTCTAAATCCCTTTAAAGTTTGCTTGTCACTTAATTGCACTACAAAATCTTGGCAGCCTCCCCACATCACAATTCTAAACTGTCAAAGTAAGTAAAAGTAAATATAAAACCTCTCTAACGTCTGTCAACTTTTAGAAACAATTTTCTAGCTGCAATTTTGTACCAAGCAGTAAGTTCATTGTGTCAGGTGATAAGGCCCAACCTAGCAAATTAAGGTCCATCAAACTTACTTGGGCCTTGCTTTACTAGATGGCCTTTCTGGGACAGTAAACCCAGAACTAGAGTCTTTGATCTCAAGTTTCACATAATGCAAGTTTATTTGAACTGACATACAAAGGAAAAGATAATTAAAAGAACTGAAAATGCTCTCGGTTCACTCTTAAGTGGCAGAAAAGCTCTCAATTACATGCATAGGCAGTGGCAAACTTTGAGGTATTTCCTCTGGACATCTGGGGTATACATCAAAACTTATAGCACTATGGCAGTCTCCTATCATCTTCCTGACAAGCTACTGTAGCCCATGGGCCTCATGAAAAAAATAATAAGTTCCCGTATATCTGCTATGACAGCATATGGAGTATTGTGGGCTGCGTTACCTTGTGGATGTGGTGTATCCATCTGTAATGGTTACAAAATAACTCTAAATTATTTAACTGTTGCATTGAAATTTTGTAGCATAAACAATGCCTAGATACTTTACCATTGCCTAAATGAAGGAGAGCATAGGAGTGAGGGATTAAATAAGGGAAAGTCTGTATCTTTTGTAAAAATGGCATTGAGATTCATGTTGATGATTACATCTGCCACATAATACAAATGTGGTTTCAAACCAAAGTATTTTATCAGTCATCACTGCAATTGGTGAGCAACAGAGTGGGCTGATTCTGGTTCCGCATACTTGCATTGTACCAAGACAACTCTGCTGATTTTAATGACGTTACCTTTGCTTTGTAGTGCTGTTTATGGGACTTGCGCTGGGCCGATTGCAAATACCTAGTGTTTTTTAGTACACTCATACCACAAAACATTCAGTAGTCTTAAAATCATCTGTTTGCTGAGAATGGAGAAGCTCAGCAGAGATGCAGGCATCTTCTCTTGATTGTAAGAAGAGAGCTTGGTTCAGCTGGATTTTGTTTTTCAATCTGAGCTATTTTTTTAAAGGGTTGTTGTTTGAACCTGTGAGACATTCAGTCCTGGAAATAAGAATATATGTATATATATGTATATATATATACGCATACATATATACAAAAATGTAAACCTTAATGTTTTTTTGTAGAAATAGTGGGTTTCTTCCCTATGTGCTTTTTAAAAGAAATACTTACAGGTACTTAGATATGGATTGTGTGTTGCTATGGAAATGTTAGGAAGGGGTAAGCAAAGAAGAAGGACAATTCTGTTTATAAAGAAAACAGGTGAAAGGAAGAAAATATAATTATCCTCATTTTACAGCTGAGAAATTTCAGCACAACAAAGATAAAGAGCCCAAGTGTTGTGGAAATCTATCAATCCTTCTAGGTTCGCCTGTCATTTAGGCATCATTCTGCCTGCAGGGTATTCACAGAATATCTCCAAATCATTACCCTCCCTTCACCCTCTACTTTCTACCTGCTTCTGCATACAGATACACTCCTTCATCATAGCTGTCAAAACTCTCTTTTGTAAAAAGACCCCGAAGTCACCACTTCTAAAGAAATATCGCAAGGCCCAGTGCTCCATGGGAGAACTCAGTACAGAAAGAAAAGAACAGGCACTACCAGCAATGAGACACTGCTTTCTGGCCCACTGAATGTCACACTGTGAATATGGGCCATCTGTTCATAACACGTCATAGTGACTATGCAGCCTGACCATTTTTGTTGTTTCAGAACTGACAGTGGAGGAAATGGGTATGTCATATATCTCTCTTCAGACCTGAGAGTAAGTTCTGCACTCTCTGATTGTCAATGGTGAGAGTCAGAAACATGTCCAAGCTACTAGGAAGAGGTTAGAACTGAATACAAGCTCAAATTTAAATTAAAAAAAACCCCAGTCTTAGTGACATGACTACAGCCTATCCATTCCTTCTCACTCCTGTCAGACATTCCTGATCCTTGCACTCAACAGCTGATCAGTGCCCAAGTCTGGATTCAAGCAGATGTTCATGATTAGCAGGACCTGGCTCACAGACATCAGCTGCGTGCTGCATCAGGAGAGGAGAGTGGGGGAAGTACAGAAGGAGGTGGCCAGCCCCATTACATATGCAAGATACCAAGTACAAATACCAACCCAAATGGGTTGGTATCATGGTTACTTGTTCGAGCAAGAAGCCTGAAAAATAAAGTGCAACAGAAAGCCTTCTCTGTGTCAGAATCCACTTCCAGTAGGTAGAAAACAAAATTATTCCTCAAGAACAGAGTAGAACAGGGTCCTCTGCCCACGTTCTCTACAGTTGCTTTACCAGACAGACTATCTTGAGCCTGAGACAGGGGACCCATACTCTGATCCAGGACCTGGTGACTATAACTGTGGTCACAACAGCTATAACTGTGGCATAGTGAACCCATACTATAACTGTCTGTACATCTTTCTCTGAACTTCTAGTGTATAGCTCCTGGTGTGAAAAGGTTGGTAGAAAAAAAACACCTGACTGAGGATTCTGTAGTCATGCTAGAGAAACAGGCTACTTTTCTCTTCAGTCACAGTGCTGGATGTCAAGATATGTCTAGGAAGATGAACACAGTGACTCCATACTTAGAGATGATGCTCACCTGCATCTCACTTCTGTCACACTTCCACAGCACAAGACAGCTGACCAACCTCCTGATATTCTTTGATCTTGACTGTGCCCTCCTCTCTTCTTTGAACTTCACTGAGTCTTAGTATGTCTTTCTTACTACAGTTTTGTTCATCTTATCTCCTAGTGGCACAATCACTAGGAGAAAGAGGATGTAATAGCATTTTAGTGAGAGGGATTGGCCAGGAGGAGAGGCTGGATAACATCTAAATAACCTAGACTGAGTCATGGACTAAGCCTGGACTGACACCAAAAGAATACTTAGAGCCTTTCTCATCTAGAACTTGAGGCATGTGAAGCTTTTTAAATATTCAACATGAAGTGCATTACAGAAAAGAAGACAGAGTGTTCATATGTTAAGTGTAGAAAACTGGAGTTGGCAGAAGATATTTGTATTTCTTCCCAGGACTTTATAGGTGGCATGTGACACTAGTGTATTGAATTGCCTCAGGGGCCTATCTCTTATCTCTTACTACACTTGTGGACAGAAATCCATGGTATTGTCATATTCCTTGTTCCAGTCATGCCTCCACTGAACTCAGAAAATCCTATTACTTCTTTTCTAACTCCCAAAACCATCCATAGCCTTGCTTTTAGTCATATCTAGTGTCATTTACAGCTTCTGCCAGCCATCCCTATCCTAACAGTCACTCCATGCTAATCTTGTCTGGAAATATCCTGCACTTGTCATGTCTTGTCTCTCACTGCTTGCTGATCTACCAGCCAAGACAAGCCCTGAAGGAATCAGTCCTTTCATCTGGTGTTCAAGCCTCCTTTCTGCTTCAGGAATGTCAGATCTAATCTGGTAGGCTAAAGTAATTATAATTCAGATATGACCAAAACTAAGGACTTTAAGGACAGCAGCAGAGGAATGTGTCTTGGCAGAAGGAGGAACACCATGATAGGGCTTGGGCACAAATCTGAGATGATATCAAGAGTTTTGTATACTGAGCATGTGTGAAGGGTCACCCGAGAGGTGAAAGAAGCTTTAGACTTCTAAGTGTAGATGTCAACATAATAAAAATACCAAGTGACTGACAGGAGTATATGAGCATGTGGGGAAGGAGAAAATAAGAGGCAAAAAAAGCTTAGAAGCCAGCACAAGCTGAGAGAGATAACAGGACTGAATCCCACCTTGAATGACTGTTACTTCCCAAAGGCAATTGAAAAATCTGTAATGCAGCCAGGAACTGAATCTGTCACCTGAATTCCAAGTCTTCATATTCTACAGCTGCAGCCTAAGCCTACTTCATAGTCATCCTGTAGACTATCAGGCCTCTTAAGCAAGCTACTGTAACTGATAACTTTTAACAAAAGCTAGTTCAAGGCTATTTACTTAAAACATCTGCTTACAAGATATATTTTTCTAATGTTGTCGCTGAAGAAAAAAAAAATTACTTCAACATGTCTGTACAGCAAGATGTAGTCTGTTCAAGTCTCTGACCCAGGTGAGAAAAAATTTGCCTTGGAACCGGTGCAGCCTTGTTGTCTTGGCTACCAAGCATGAGTGGGTGCCACTGTGGGGAGGCAGGAGGAAGCAGCTGAGGCTTGCAGCTGTGCAGCTTCCGAGCCTGAATTGGCTTGCCTGGGTGACGTGCCGGCAGCAGGTGTGCATGACTGGCTACACCTGAATAAATAGCCAAGTGTCACTGAAAGAAAGGCTGTAGGAGTTAAAAGGAGAAGTTCTGAAGTTGAGTTTAACTCCTAATTCAACTCCTAATCTAATTTCCTCAGGGAGCAAGATTCAGATTCTCGGTCTCAAATACTCCATATCACTGAAGTTGATTACGGGGGCTGCAGTTCACATCCCTTGCTCTAAAAATACATTGATGTAAAATCCCATAGGAAAATCGTGGGATGTTTCCAGTCTTTTTCTAAGCCCTGGTGTGTATTATGCCTTCTGGTTATTACAAGATTGAGAAGAAAAGGATGAAAAATAAAAAGAATGACTGCTACCTTTAAAATGCCTTTTAACTCTTCTAGAATGTAAAAAAAAAAAAAATCAATGTTTGATTACATTTAATGGGTAATACATACAGCAGGCTGTTCATTATTTCAGCTATATACTGATTCTTCTAGCTTCTGGCAATCAAAGAATTTAAGAAGAAATACTCTCTTGTGATTCTTTTCCCTGTTGAGATTGCTGATAATACATAATGACTTGTCCAACATCACCAGTTTACTAACATCACCAGGAACTGTGATATGGATTAACTGTTAGAACTATTAATGCTGCGACCACTGTAGCAGGTGGTAGAAAATGCACAAGTCACAGAGGTGTGTCTATATGCATATACACGCTTGCAAACCTAGACAGGGCAGGCCGTCACAGAAGCAGGAAAGGGAGAGATGGCTCATCTCGGAGAAGAGCGATTTGATGTTGGAAGAAGCCATTCTAACTATGAGGATTACTTTAGTTCTAAGCAAAACAAAGGGAATCCTGACAGTTAAGAATCTTTGATGTGGGTTTGGAACTTGTGTAAAGTATCAGTAAATCCACAGGAGCCACTAGAATTGTATCAGTTTGGTAAAGTGAATGTAAGAAGTTAAATTCTTTGTTTGCAGAAATGGTATCCATCACTGTGCACTGTGGTTAAACAAAGATGTGGCTCCTTTGGAAAATCTTAAGCATGCTTAGCTCTGCTCTCAATTTGGTTGAGTTGAATTATACTTTGTGAAAAAACAGAAAGGTCAGACC
The DNA here is from genome assembly GCA_013396935.1 of Baryphthengus martii. Lineage (NCBI taxonomy): Eukaryota > Metazoa > Chordata > Aves > Coraciiformes > Momotidae > Baryphthengus > Baryphthengus martii. The sequence goes on along the minus strand of VWZK01014990.1, from coordinate 119,823 downwards.
TGTTGGCTCCATATTAAATCTTTCCAGTGCCCAAAGCCATATCCACTTAGTTTATTCTTTGATATAAAACAGTTAACTTCTATATAAGATGGTTTTGAATGTCCTTGTCTTGCCTTCTTTTATTAGGTGTTATGGCCTGAAAGAGAGTTGAGGGAAAACCTGAATGGAGTAGGGGTCTTTCTGCTAACTCTTTCTACCAAGGTCAGCTAAGGAAGATCCAGGCACAGGAATATCAGGAGGAATTTTGGGATGCTTAGCACAGGAAAGCTTGAGGATCAGACCTGCTATATTCATATTCAAAGGAAAAGAAGTAAACAGGAGTGTACTTTGGCTTAAGAATGGAGGATGGGGTGTCAAAGGCAGAAACTGAAGTAAGATAATAAATAGATAGTCATGGCTATTATGTAGTCAAGGGAAAAAAGATCTTCATCTCTGTTATCGTTCATCTATGACATAAAAGCACAGACTGCCAGTTAAAGGAACCATGTCTGTAAAAGCAGGGGAAGTAGAAATATGAGCATTTTCTTTTCTACAGGAAAGGAGAACTGAAGCCAGTACTAATATTAAAATAGATAACCAGGAAATAAATATTTTTCTTGGTTACTTGCTGAGAGGGGATAAAAGACTCCTTGGCATTAGCACAGTTAGGAGAACTTGAAAGGTTAAATAGACATAAATTCCTGTGAGATAACAGTGTGATATGGGACTATAGAGAGCATAACAATATGCTCTCTATATGCTAGAATATTCTCAGCAGTGCTATTATAGAGCATTTGCTGTGTTAACATTAACTTGTACTATAAATCGATGCATCTGTTGCTGTATATTGCTAGGTATTTTAGTTTGTATTTGTGTTGTAGACTTCCACTGTGTATTCCTATCGCATATTTTAATAAGGTCTATTATTCTGCCACAACAAAAGCAGATGAGATAAAGCTTGCCTGATTGATGCTGTTTGTATATTTCTGACTGGCATTGGGAATCAGCCTGAATTTGCAATTTGGCAGTAAATGAATATTGATACAAAAAACTATTCGAGTAACACAAAGCTTGTTACTCCATCTTCTAGTAGTGTTTTCTTTACTTGTTTGGCCGGCTTGGAGATGTCTCTTAACCCATCTGAGAGGAGTAAAAATATATTTACTTCTGAAAGTTGCAGCATGCAGTAGTTCCGAATGATTAAAAATAGAACAAGCACATGAAAAGCTATTGTTTGGAACCTAGTTTTTTTACCATTTCTGCTTTATGTCCTTTTAGCATGATATTCAACGTTACATGCACATTCTACATGACTACAGGTAGAAAGGCAGAAAGTTTCCTGAAAATCAAGGCTTTATTCTCTTCTACCATCTGTGAGAGAAAGGGTGGATTCCACTTCTTGGCTCGTTTTATGAAATTGTATGATATCAAAGCAGGGATACCCTGAGATGGGGAAAGAGAAGGATTTTTTTCTTGCCTTAAAAAGAGATATAGTTCTCCACTTTTAGCCTCCTCCGCAGAGAAGTTAGGCAATGTCAGCTTCTCTAAACCTATGCAGGCAGCATTGTTTGTTATGAAGAGAAGGTAAGATGCCTAAGGAGATTAACTTTTAATGGCAGGACGAAGGAAAGCCCTACTGAAACACTTCAGCAATAGGAGAGGTAGCAATATCTCCTGAGTACATTTCAGGAAAATTATGAAAAAAACCCAACCAACAATTATAATAACATTAATTTTAGAAGACCCTTTGAAAAAGATGTGACAAGTTCTCTTCTTGGATAGGTGCTGGTTTGACATAACACATGGCTTCCTGACACCTCTACAAGAGTTTTGTACTTCTTTTTCTTTATTCATAACCCTCAAAAACCCCTGCTGTAATTTACCCATTTATTTATTTGATGGGCAGTGATGTATATCAAGAGTACCAGATCTACATTTGATATAAATGTCTGGAGCCCTTGATTATTTAAAAAGACATTGAGAGCTTTTTGCTTCCTCAAACACTGGGGTTTGAAATGTTTCTTAGTTGGGAGAGACATATGTCTTTCCCTGTTAATAGCAGCTGCCTCGTTTGGGAAGTCCTCTGTTCCTCTCTGTGTTAGACCTTTCATTAGTTAAGTGCTAAATGAGAAAAAATATTGGATTAGATAATACTCCATGATGTTCCTGATTTCAACTAATTAGGAAAAAATAAGCATGGGACTCAGATAGCACACTAATACTCTTGAAAAGCATGCTGGCTCATACAAAAAGTCATTGCTAACACTGTCGTGCCTTCAGAGTGAGCAGTAATGGGCCTGAGAATTGAAAGAGTTGATTAGCTGTTCCTGAGGAGCATCCAGTTATTGGTTCGGCCGATATGGATAAGGCTAGTATACAGTTCTAACAATTCTTCGTCATCCAAAGCATGGTAAACATGGGAATATCAATGAATTGAATGAAATTTATTTAATTTCTCCCTCCTGAATTAGAAGCTCCTTAAGAAGTTTCAGGAGAAGCATTGTATTATCAGGAAATAAAAAGAAAAGTTGCTTAAGATGCTTTGAAGAAGAGTGAAGAACCCTAGAGCACTGCATCTATTTTTGGAGATCTCTTGAACTTCTAAATTATACGTCTTGCCCATGTCTCAATTTCTAATCAGGGAGAGCCCCATCTAGCTGCCAGTCTCACACCTTCTGTGTGAAAATCAGGCTGATGGAACATGTGCCTTTAATGCCTTTATAGACAATGTATTTTCGCATCAAGTCCTCAGTCTGTATTACTGGACCAACAAAACCTGTTCCACAGCTGCATATTTAAGCAGTGAAAGAGGTAATGTTTTCATGTTTATCTTTCTGAACAATAAAGATTTTTCTCAAGGATCAAGAAGGTTAGCAAGAAAGGCTTGCTAACCTTACCCAGAAGTTTGCTTAAAAGTGAGAGAATGAGGAAAGATCTGATAACTGATGAAATCATAGTCCATTTCTGGCACCTGAAATGGAAGGACTGGGAGACTGAATGCTGCTGATGGTGGCTGTAATATGTCAGAAGGTGACAAATTTTAGCCTCTGCCCAACAGTAAGAAGAGACTTCTAAACCAAGTATTAACCATGTGTTAAAATAGCCTCATACTTTGATTCTTACAAACTATTTGCAAGTTACGTTAAAAGATGGAAATACTAGATAATCTGAAATGTCATACTTGTCTGATTAAAAAAACAGAACAAACCCCTGACTGTAAGTTTCCCTAATGTATGATATGATATCAAATACATACCTAGTAAAATGTTTTTATTAGGGAAAAACAATCACTGGTAACCTCATGAATTTTAATGGGACAATGACACACTGATCAATAATGTTACTTTTAGTGATTTCTCTTTCACTAACACTTCAGTGTTGTCAGTTGACATTTCATGCAGATCCAGTGATGCAAAACAGCTCTTCTGTAGAATCTGACGTAATGACACTAGGCCTTCTACAAGCTCAAATGACATCCTAAAGCTCATCTAATTGAAAGTGGTCCTGAGTTATCTAACATCATGGAAATAGCAGAGAAATTTTTCTTTACCTACAGAAAACCTAGTTGTTGTCTTTGATTGGCAGATTCCAATAAGTACTGGCCTTATTAATTATCCTCAGGTTTTCTTGCTGATAGACTGAGCCAAGAAAACATTTGAAACTTCAACTATGCCCTTGATTGTCATGGTAGGAATAACAGACCTGAAAGTTAGATGCTATCAAGATAGCGATTTACAAACTTGATTTTTTCACGACGAAGTAAACAAGCTAATGTGAACACTTATAAGCGTGGGGGTGAGGACATGAGTTGCATTGTAATGATGCTTCTCTCATTTATCCTAAAGGTTTAATATTGCCAAGCCAATGGTTTATGTTGCATTACAGGGATTATTAAGCTGCAAAATTAATATCTTAAGTATAGGACATCCCTCTTATGTGTGGTGAGCCCTACATGGCTATACATTGATGTGACTTCCAGCTCACTTCCCAGTTCATATTAATGGGGAGTGGTACTGCATTTGCATATAATGATCCACTTCAAAGTGATCTGGAACTGGGTGAAGGCTAGGGTTGTTTTGTATCATGCTGTTTCCTTCATCTTGATTTTTTTCCCTTATGATTCAAGGTACAAAGGAGGCCAGAAATGCACAAGGCTGTTTTCCATTGACAGGCAGCAAGTCCTGCTATGAAAACTTGAGATGTCTGTAGAAATTGTTAGTAGACTTGTAGAGATCTTCAGAAACCATCTCCAGAATACATGACAGATTTCCAATATCGCAACTGAGTGAGCGACGGATACATGTCAGACTGTAGTGTTTTGAACTGCATTTGAACTTTCAGAATATTTCTTCTGCCTTCCTTGGGATGTTAACAAAGGCTTTGATACAATGGAAAAATGGCTTTGAGAAAGGAAAATGGCTATACACTTATGTCACAGTGGCATTTTTACCTCCTAGGCTCCATTTAATTGTAAAGGCTACATTAGAAATTATCTGTAGAGGGAACAGTTGGTGCTGGTGTCCACACAGACTCTGTCACTCTGGACTAGCTTTTGTCTGAACCAGTAGACTGAGCATCTTCAGCATTATCAGTGCTTTAGACACTTTCCTTGCGCTCATCTGCTTTATCTTCATCACAGAGGAATCCAGTTTGAGAGGCCTCTGTGGTGACACAAGTATGCAGGTTGGAAATGATGGGGAGAGTTGCTTCAAAACTACTGATCCGAACTACAGAGCTACTGCGGGTGCACCTGGAGACTTCTAACATGGTCCTCTCCCTCTAACTCCAGCTCACACATACTGTTGTATTATCTGCAAAAGAGTAAGCAAATCCTACTATTTAGTGTTATAATTCGCCATCTTAGAATTTTGCTATATACAAAGGTAGATCCAGTAAGTTTCCTACTGGTAGTGAAAAAAAATGTGTAAAACTTCTGAGTTAAGCAAATTTTTAAAAGTTTAGGCCTGTATTTGTTGTGTATTTATACTGATAGCAAACAGTAGTTTTGCATTCATAAATAAGGATCCATGAATAAGCAAAGAGCTTAATGAGATTTGAAAGACTTCCTTGAAAGACACATGAAATAACAAGAATTGCTTAAGGTAGACATCTTCTAGACTATATACCTGAAAGCAATTCAACAAGATAGCTTTCCATATTGAAACTGATACACCTAAGAATTTGCTTGACTGTGAATGAAATATTCCTTTTTTATCATCCTTTGTATGCAAATAATGTGTCTTCTTGCATTGCCAGCAACCTTGGTCAACTGGAGAGCTAGGACATGTTTTTTTTTGTCACGATCTGCAGCTGAAGGGAGGTTACACAGGGAGTACTTTTGCTTCATTGTCTCCTGTGCTTCCACGCAAGAGACGGATGCAGTCTCTGCAGTTATTCTCTTATTAGACCATGTTCAATCATACCTGAGTAAGTTACTCGAAAAGTTGTTGAGGGTTAGGATCATTATCAACACAAATGTGTATAAATATATATGATCGAATATTACCAAAAAATCAAGAAAACAAGTGTTGCCCAAAAATATACAGCTATCAAGAAAGCAGAGTGCAAAGTGGCATGTAAATCAAGCTAAAATGCCACAGTGAGCCTACAGGAAAGGTAATCCATAGATGTTTTTGTTATTCTGTAAAATACAGAGGTCTTTGACATTGATCCCAGAAAGCAGCAGATCTACAATGTGTCTTAGTAGTAATAATAACAATTTAGGTCTGACAATGAGTCTTTCATAATGCACTGCCTAATCAGAGCAAGATTAACATGCATCCAAGATCATAATAAAAGTAGATATGATCCCGTTCGCTTCTTGAGTAACTACAGAGCAGTGGAACTAAAAGCTAAGCTAAAACATCTGTGGACAATAAAAGTTAGTGTTAAATATTGTTCCTTTTGACAGAATAAAAATAATGTGAGGGTTTTTTTTGTTTGTTTGTTTTTTTTTAAAGATTGAAGGATGTAGAGGTTTAAACCAAAAGTTTTTGCAATAAAATGTTTACTAGCTATGATTCTGCGTGTATTTTACTTGGCAACTAAATTTGTAGGTGGTACATGGGCTGTTGAATGAGTGTATACACTCTATAACGAGAAAAATTTATGCAAATTAAACTTGCTTTCTGTTTTCTTCTTAAAATGAAAAAAATAGGAGAAAAATATTTTCATGTCTTCAGGATATATGATGCTCCACAACTTGATATCCCATTATTGTAATTGTCATTATGCATAATGTTTCATTAACACTGCTTTTGCTACAGCACACACGTCTAAAGAAAATACTTGTACTCGGTATTGTCAAGGCAGTATCAAGATTACTCATTAGGTTTGTTCATGTATGGTAAGTAAATGATGTGCTCTCCTAACTTGGCTTGAGTCACCAATCACGACTCTCAGCTTCTTTCCACATTAGGAGCATTTCATTTCTTGTTGAAAAATTAAGAACCAAACCCCTCTAATTATGTCCTGACTGTTGATAACAGATGGATGATAATATCGGTGACTTCTCTTATTTCAAAAATGTCTTCACCCAAGCTGCTAGGCATGTGGGAGGCTGGTGTCAAAAGAACCAGGAATACCCCTGTGACATCCCAGGCACTGGACAGAAGAGCCTACACTGATACATAAATTAGCAAGTTTCAGTGGCACCAGTCAAGTTAGGCCAACAGACACCAGCTGAGCATCCAGAATGGACAAAACACAGTCTGCTTTGTGCTGTGATTATCTCATGTGAAATCTTTGTTGCATTCTACCTCTTGTGCCAATGGTAATACATGAGGCTGTTGAAATCTTCTGCAACAGTGAGGGTTTACAAGGTTTATAGGTAAGCCATATTAAACCTGCAAGCTGGTTTGCTACCATAGTGAATTTGCATGACACTGAAAGCACAGAATATTCTGGAATCTGACAGAGTGGAATAAAGAGAAAGAATGTGTAGAAATGAACTTTTCTGTAAAAGCAGAGATTTTTACACCAGCTGACAGCTGTAAAGCATATTAAGCATTTTTTGCTATAAATATTTTAACTTTTCCAGTTATAGGAATACAGTACTACAGAGCATAGTACTACTGTGAATTTACATTGTCTTTTGCTATCCTGATCAAATACTATATCATATGTGAGCTGGGACAGATAGCGAGCTGTTATTGTGGTTTTGTATATTTATTACACTTTTGACTTAAGAGACATTGATATCATGCATTCTAGTATTCTGGAGAGAGTTACAGTGGTTTTGTTCAGAAACCACAGAATTTTACAAAGGTAAGTCTCTGCCTGGTTCTGAAGGAGGAATTTTTACTGGGTCGTGGTTAGTGACTCAAACCAAGTGGGAGTGGTGCTGCAAAGGAAGGGATTGGATTGCTCAACATAATTTCTTTCAAGATCCTATTCAGTTGAGAGTCATACATCATTATGTTCATGTTGGCTTGGGAAAGAAACCGATATCGTGCAAACCTTTACTGGGTCTGGCTCTGTGTGTGTGAATAAAATTGTCTTGGATTTATTCTTTCTTGGTGTTGCTAACGCTAACTCCCATCCTGCTATCATAGCTAGCTTTGATCTTTGGAGAAACATTACTCAATTATATTAACAATTCCTCAAAGCTGTGAAACCAACCTCTGCCAGAGGACAGTGGGCTGAAATTGCCATGATCCTTCAGGAAGTATTGCTGCCAGTGTTTAAGTTTTCTTATTATTGTTATTAAAATAATACCCACCCACTTACAGACAAACCGGCTACAGATTCTGTGTCTTGGTTTGCCTTCCAACGTGGTTTCTGACTTTACCAGGGGAAAGGATTAAGCCTCTAAAATCATACCCTATTGTATTTTGCTTGTACTAAAGTACAGGATTTGTAAACTATCTGAATGTTGCTGATGGAAATGGCCTCTTTCTAGTTTGTTATTCATTTAGATAGAGTCCAAATAATTTCATCTTGTGCCTGTGGTTATGTGTTTCCTGGGTGATTTCGTTAACGAGATTATAATTTATTTATTTTTTAAAAAGAAAATTGAACTCTTTCAGGATAAATGCTCTTTCCTTTTAATGTAATGGAAAGAAAACCTGCATCTATTCTCTAAGACCAAACTATCCCCTCAAGCCCCATAGAGGAAGTAATTCTGCTATTACAGCCTTGGAACAGACCCGCTGAGTAGAAGAATCAGCCCTAATGATTGCCAGTCTTTCCAATTTCTTCTGCCCCTCTATTGCAGGATAGAGACTTGTTTGATTACAATGGCTGTAGTAAGGTTAATTAATAGGTCAGATGGTCTCCCCACTGAAAAACCTACCTTGGACTGGCTCAGAAAAGCTGTCATGGCCCTTTTAAAAGCAATACTGGGAAAGCTATGAGTAGGAAGGCAAGTTATAACTTGGAAGTACGTCTGAATCTGCTGAGGTCTAAATTTTCAAGTGTGAGTGTCATAAGGGAAAGGAGACATCTACAGCTTTTATTGTGTCTCAGTGGGGTTTGTTGTTGTTTGGGGGTTTTGTGGTTTGGCGTTTTTTTGATAGTGATGTTGGATTTTTTTCTGTGGGTTTTATTTTTTTGGTTGGTTTTTTGTGTTGTTTTTTTGTTTGGTTTTTTTTTTTATGTAGGGTTTTTTTTTTGTTTGTTTGTGTAGGGGATGGACATGGGGGTTGATATGCTTTTGTTTGGCATTCTCTCTGATATCCTGAAAAGAGTTTCTGAATTCACTGTAGCTAAGTTTGGCGTTTAGTCAGGTCTTCAATTCTGGATGTTGAAGATTTCTATCAGAGAGGAAGCCTCTGCCAGATACCTGTCAGCAAATTACTTCATAAAGTACATATGAGGCATAATTAAATTTTTGACAAATTATTTCCTTTCTGTGTGATCCAAAAGAGTAATTAAACAGCTAAAAATGTGGACTAGAAAGTACTGCTACCATATGGGACGCCTGTGCCCAGCTTTAGATACTGAGTTCTTTACAGTAGGAAAAGGAACCTGGCAGTTCCCTGACCACACTAGCAGTGATATTCTTACTCTCTGACTGATTTACTATTTAATTCTTTACATAAGGTAGAAAAGCCTCAGGAAGAACAATCATGAGGAAACCATTTGCTAGTTAGATGACACTACAAAGTGATTAATTCAGGACACTTTTTGATATATTTTTTTTTAGTAAGGCAAGTAGTTAACTCAAGGTGAAAGCTTACAGCTGTATGAAGGCTTTTTTATTATTATTTTTTACTTCAACACCAAATATGCAACTATTTCTGAGGACCTACAACAACTAATTTTCTGTGGGACTCCTACAGGGAAAATGGGTATACTTAAAACAGGTCTGGGAGTCACAGAATTTCTCTGAAACTGTCTTCAAAGTATGTTCCTCTGAAAATGGAGTAGGAGTTAGTCCTTTTATGTAAGTGACAGCAGACTCTTGCTAACTACAGCAGTCAGTTATGGCTGTAGGTATTTGCTTCCCAAAGGAAGTCCCAATCAGATGGCTGCTGGCAGCTCTTAGCTTCTTTGAAGCAGTGCTAATTTGTGTTAGGTTTCCATATTTACTGTGTCTGAGTAAGAAAAACACTTGAATATTTCCCAGCAAATACATGTAGTCACATGGACTACAAAACTTTATGCTCCAATTCCTATTCCGGCATCTGCCTATAAATTTTATATCCTGTAGTTCATAGATAAAGATACAGCACATAAATAGTCCTTGGTATAGGGTTAGAACCTAGGTCTTTCTCCAAATCTGTAAAGCAAAGGGGTAAAATACATATTTTCTGGTCTACCTTATGAAATTTGAAGTCTCCTCTGCAAAAAAAAAGTCCTACTCTAGAACAAAGAAAGAAAAAACTATCTATTTCCTGTGCCTCTCTTGGTTCCCAAAAGTTTGCAGTTCACAGCAGCTAGATGACACATATCCTGGGAAGGAAAAAGTAAGATTGGATCTCACTAGAGATTCAATTCAAGAGAGCACTGGATCTGGAGATTTTTTTCATTTTGGATGATGGCTGTAAACAGCACTTCCCTTCTCTATCATAATTTCTGGGTATCCTAGTTTCATCTATTCTAGTTTCATCTATTCATTTCATATACTCCTTAGTATGAAGACTGTGATTCAGTCTAAATTTATTCCATTGCTCACAAATTTCAGTTTTTACTTTTCATTATATATGTCAGAAATAAAGAAATACTTAAAGAATTAAAGAAGGTGATGGACTGCAAAAAGATTTGCTTACAAAGAAGGAACATTTAGTATTTTTTTGAGAAATACTTTATTTGGGAGTTATTTGTATATCCTTGATTTTGATCTTCCTCAAACATAGCATCATGCTTTTTATGCCTTTGAGTGTAGGATGCTAGGAACAGCTCTATGTATGTGTATGAATATGTGTTCAAATGACAATCTGTAGAAACTAAGGTATTAAAAATCTATAAGGCATCCTGTCTGATTCAGAGTGGGTGACAACAGCTGCTTGATTGTGTGCAACCGTTGTTCACAAGTGTTAAGGGCAGGAGAGAAAAGTCTAGGTTGTTTAAATACACATAGAAAAGTAAAGTATACCAGGAAAGATACTTGTATTCAGTAGAATACTTTTTGGTTTTGCTATATGTAATTCACACTGCTTCGTTCATTCTTAGATATCAAAATATATATTTGAGTCTTCAAGCTGTATAGAAAGTAGCACAAACTATTTGATACACTTCAAGAAATGATTTGGAAATAAATAGTAACAACGATAAGTTGCAAGTGCTTATTTTTGTAAACTGTAGGGTTAAAATATTATTGTTCTTTATTGTAGGGATGTTTTGCCCCTGCGATAATTTCACAGCTCAGACAATGTCTCCCATCGGTATTTGCTATTGTTATGATAATAATACTTATTAGAATGTTGCCAGAGCTGTAGCTGTGTAAGCATTTCCTAGGAAATGACATGAAGGAGGCTTTTGGTCGGGCTTCGGTCTGTAACACTCACAAGTCTCAATAATCAGAAACACAATGTTCTTTTCATACTATTGTTTAAGCAACACTGACCCAGTGAAATACAAGAACCACTCCATGGGGAAGAATTGCCCTTTTAATCTCTTGAACATGTTAATTCCTGCTTGGGAATAAGATCACACTAATATTTTTAGATTGCAAGCAAGCAAGAAAATAGCTACATAACTATCTATAGTCATTCAGTGACTGCACAATCTGCACAATTCATTTTGGGAGCAAGTACCAGTTCCTACGAAATCACCAGGGGTACGGACAGCCATTGGGCTGTCATTAAGCTGCTTTCTGGGTGATGGAGTAATTTGTTCTGAATCTTTGCTTCTCAGTGATGGTTTGCAACTCAGCTTGCTGAATGCTTTCAATACTACTGCTGGGTGTCTAATCTTTAAGGTATTTTAAAATTAATATGGCAGTACTAGTGTCTCTTTGTAGGTTTGTCCCTATAAGCTCCCAAGAAGAAGTGCCGTTCCAGGTTAACTAAAATCTGTTTGAAAGAAATGTCTGACTTCTGCCTGTATTTCTATTTGTTTTTCCTTGAAAAACATATTAGTTTTATGAATGCTCATTAGAATTTTTCTCCCTATGTATTATTAAGATTGATTTTGAGTTTTTCACTGAAGCCACACTAGGTCCTTGCTCAGTTCAGTTTCTGAACTGTTTTTCTGAACTGAAGTTCCTGTCTCTAACCCACATCTATAAATATGTTTAACTGATCTGGCTTCGAACTTTTCATTTATAGACTTTTTCATTATGGGGGATGTGGAAAAAATTACATTGGTGCTCTTTCTTGGAAATGTACTATCTCCAAGAGATTAGGGGACTGTAATTTATTTGAAGTTTCAGCCATTTCTTTCCTTGTCTGACAGATACTTTCATGACTGATAAGACTTGCTGTCTAATCTAATTCAATATAAACAAGTGGAGAAATTCAAGGATATCTAAGACTTTCTCTGACCAACTGGGAAACTTGAGAGTGGGAGGACTGAAAAAAACAAGAGAAAACACTTGATCCATAAATATAAAAAAAACCACAAAACATACTTTTCAGTTGCTTTCAATGAGAAAAGACTCTGGGTCATAGAATTATGTATGTTCAGATTTTTTTGTTTATTTTTCTACTCACCCTTTTGAGTGTTTAAGTGTTTTCTGGGTAGTATCCCCTTCCTTCAGCTGAGACGTTGCCTTTCTATGTCATACGTCACATACCTATGTAAGGTTTCCTTGTATAGAGATCTCTTGGTTTATTTCTTTTTATTAATCTACTGCATGGACTTTGGTTATGAAGAGGATGTCTTCAAACAGAAGTTTCTTCAGCTGCAGTGTATTTTGTTTGGCACAAGCAAAGACTGTATTGCACCATTGTCATGGTATCTCACCACTTCTTTGTCATTTCACTCTGAACAGAGCCCAGTTTGGAAAAGTTACAACTGCATTTCATTACTACTAATGCTCCTTTACAGTTTTGGAATTAAGAAGACTTTCAGGGCAAAAAGCAGTAGTCCATTTGTACTATAGGAAATAATTCTCTGAAAATCTTAAACATTGTAGTTCTTATATAGAGGATAAAGCACACACTGAGCAGCAGTGCTCGATTTCTTGATCCTGCTTTAGGTTCAAATATGTCAGGTAAAAAGAACTAAGAAAAAAAGCAAGGGGCAATATTTACTTTAGTTATTATTTTTCTTTAATAAAGGTAAAACTGTTTAAACAAACTTCTGAGAAGATGGAGGTTAGGTATTGTCCACACTATTTTAAGTTTTAGTGAAAGAAAAGACATTGGAAAAAAATAATTTTGGCATACATCTTGTTTGATTCTGCTAAGGTCCATCAAAAAAAAAAGAGATGACTCTTTTTTCTTATGGGCTCCTATATAAGAAAATACGTAAAAATTTTGAACTAGACTGCTTGGACTGAAATATCTGCAGGGCTACTCATGATATTTTGTCTGGTTAATCAGACAGTGATTCCTCTAAGACTAAACTTAAATGGATTTTTTTTATGATACCAAGGTTAAATCTTTTCTTTCTCATTCACAGTATGGTGTCTGTTTTACTTTTATTGCCTCCCAATGTTTCTCTTTCTTCAGCTAAGCTTATTCTAAAATCCCCATCATTTCTGTGACATGCTACAAAGCTGGGTTTATTATTGTCTTGCTATTATCCTTCCCTGTAAAGATTGTAGGACAGCAAGAAGAAGATCAACAGTATAGAGAGAAACCCTAGAATCTGCACTATGATAACTCATTCTCTTGGTAGCAGGCACAGAACCTATTAGGCCATCTTGCTAAACTGATGAGAAAACCAAAGGTTGAAGATGAAAGAAAGACCGTAAGAGATATTAAAAAGATACAGCCTTCTGAATCAGAAAGTAAGACATCACTGAATTAGAAAACAGAACTCAAAACGAAAGGGAAAATCTATTAGTACAATGGGGAGATGTAACTAAAAGTGAAATTAGTTCTAGGGAAGATGCCAGTAACACACACAGCATCATGAGAAGGGTAAAAAATCCTGTAGAACGTAATCATTCCCTGGAACAAGTGATCAGTAAATTAGGAAAAAGTATAAGGTTGATTGATAGGTCTAGGAAGAGATAGCCAGGATACCTAAAGAAAACTGCTTATCTGACATAACCATTCACATTTAAAATGCTGAGGATCTAGGGGTGGTGGGAACAGACAATGGACAAACTGTCTTAATACTATAAGGATTCCTGAGGACTTTGGGAAAATTCAATGGATTGTGTTTTGCCAGCGAAGTATGAATTATGTGAAAACCTTTTTTTGTCATAAGTCTCTCTTTCTATGAACATGGGCTCCAACTTCAGGATTTTTAACAATGTTATCCAGATTTTGCATCAATATGGGTGCTGGTGTCTGAGGAACACAGCAGTTGATTTAATTCAGGAGTTGGGTGGATGGCTAGCCTAAAACCATGAACATTTTGTGATGTGAAACGCTTTCTATTTAGGAGTAATTACAAAGCTATCAGTAGCTTAAATTAGTAAGCTCTCAATGCATTGGATAATAATGGGCCAGTTTGTCAGAAACTGTAACTTATCCTGTGTAAATCTCAGCTATTTTAACAACACACACAGCTTTGCATCCTCTCTGCCCTTCTCCCATTTAGTCCACTGTAATTAGAGTAAGCCTACTGTAAAAGAATAGATGGAAGCTACTAGAAACTTCAGTGTGGGACTTGGGTATTTTGTTCAGGAGCTCTCCCACTTTATGCTAACTATAGGATGTTTTCTATTGAGAGAGAAGTGGAGCTCTGTTTAGCAAAAATACTCATTGCTGAAGTTCTGCTTACTCATACTACGACCAAAGGGAGTGGAAAAAGAAACTTTCTAACACTACGACACAGAGTCTTACTGTCCAATAACTTTTTCATATCTTACTGCTTTTCTATATCAAATCTGATTAGATCTGATACTTAGGTCTTTGTATGATGACTGAATGATTGGTCATAAATAGTGTAGGAATTCCTTGAAACAACAGAACATTTAGCAATTTATGTTTAATTAAACAGGTATAGATCCATGAAACAAATACATGATATGCCTTTAATTTTTCTTAATACAGGCATTTTTTAAAAACAATCCTCATTTCTGACAGTACTAATATAATCTGCCAGCACTTTTATGTCACAAATCTTCACATCTCCATCTTATGCGACTTACAGAATAGTATCTCTGCTGATTATTAGCCACATCAATGTGATTATCAGATTTTTAATTAACTGAAATTGATCTGAATTAAGCATTTTTTAAAAAAAATTGCATCAAAGTGGCAGAGGGGAAACTTTAGAGGTGTAATAAAAGAATAGAGCTATACAAATCAAATTTAGAACTACTCAAGGGAATAAAAAAGTCATTGCACATGAGCAATGAACCCATGGTCTGCAGCATTTTTGCTATGCTTCTGTACCATCCAGTAGGAAACAAGGAGAGTCTAGAGCAAAAGAAATAATTTTAGGATGTATTAAAAATATTTGAGAATACTGTGATGTTTAAGGGAGTCAGAGCATTTCAACTGTATCGATTTGTCTTCAAATTATTATCACGCTGTCAAAATGATTCATGTCTAATGACATTTCCATTTGAAAAGCTTCATTTTTAAACAAAAAAATAGTGTCTAGACTTTTCTGCCTGCAAATAATTCACAATTACTTCTTCATATCCTGCATATAGAATGATTTTCCACTTGCACGCCGCATACATATTTTAACCTATGTCTCCACAACATTCTGTTCCATAGTCTTTAAAAATTGTTCACAACAATTCCGAAATGTTTTAGCTAATGCTATGGTCAGTTTAATTATATTTTCAAGAAAATGAGAGTTTTAAAATTCAATCAATCAACTTCCTGAATCTTGAAATACAAACATTTTAGGATGTATCTTAGGATACCAGGTCTTGTTACGATTTTCTAAGAAGTCCTCTGAAAGTAGGATAGTTGTCGGTTAAGGGAAATAGATCTTGACTAGATCTTTCTCTCTCATTCACCTTTAAGGAGTGTAAATACAGACACTATTAGGCTCCCTGGCAGAGTTATTAGGCTACTTTTTACTAGGCATAAACGCACCAACGATCACTTCGCGAAGAGACCAGCTCCAGTGCAGGTTAAGTCCACACTGGAGAAGGGGATCGTGGCAAAAAAAAAGCCCGGCAAAGAGGTTTTTTCGCGGCTTTTTGGAAGCTCAGCAACAGCCTGTGCCGCGCCAGGCGCCGGCAGCTGTGGGCGGGCTGCGGAGGTGTCGTGGGCGGATCAGCAGCAGCAGCGCCCGATCGGAACGAGGCGTAAAACAGAGGTCGCACCCACCCGCTGTAAGAAGGCTCAGGGAGAGCAACGACGCGTTGCTGCCCACGGAGCTCGGGGTGGAGAAAGAGCGTGTGCGGCCCCGCGGTGGGTTCTCAGCTGCCGGGACAGGGCGCTGGGCTTCTGCCGGTGCACAAGGTACATTCGGTTGCTGTAAAGTGGTGCCTCGTCTGCCCTGAGGACAGAACCCAACTAGTCTCTGTGAGCAGAGCGCTCGGGAGGGCAGCGAGCGCTGCGCGTGCAAGGGCGGGAACTCGTCACCTCCTGCCTCGAGCGACGATCTCAACAAGTGGACATCGCCCTCCCAGACGAGGACCCGGCCGCGCTTATTAACGCGGCCAAAAGCCACTGCCACGGAGAATGTGGCAACTCGGCCCGAGCTCCCGAGTGAACAGGCGGCGGTGCGGGTGTCCGGCTGCGGGGAGCGCCTGACCCTGGCGCTGGCACCGCTGGGAGGCAGGGACACCGCCTGTGTGCGAGGTGAGCAGGTGAAGGGTTTGCTGAGCCAGGTGATGCAGCTGAAAGAGGAGGTGGAAAGGCCAAGAACAATCAGAGAATGTGAGAATGAAACAGATTGGTGGATCCACACCTGAGGCAATGGCAGCAGGTGGAGGCTCGACAAGAAGCAGAGGATCCCCTCCCCTCCTGTCACCAGACAGAAGGAAGGGACCCAAGAATAGGGGGGAATGGAAACAGGTCACTGGTTGGGGAGGCAGGCGAATCCTCCCCCCCTGCCCTCCCTAACCTTACCAGTTGCCCTTACACAACAAGTATGGGGCTCTGGAATCTGTGGGACAGCCAGGTTGAGAATGAAGTCAANGCCCTCCCTAACCTTACCAGTTGCCCTTACACAACAGGTATGGGGCTCTGGAATCTGTGGGACAGCCAGGTTGAGAATGAAGTCAAAAATACACCCAAGGAGCTGCCAAAGGTAAGGCGGTCAAAGCCGTGTGTCACGACTGCCTCTACCAAGAAAAATGGAAGAGTTATTGTTGTAGGTGATTCTACTCTGAGGGGGACAGAGGGTCTGATATGCTATCCTGACCTGACCCAACCCATCCCACAGGGAAGTCTGCTGCCTCCCTGGGGCCCAGGTAGAGATATTAGGAAACTCGCAAGTCTGGTAAAGCCCTCTGATGATTACCCGCTTCTGGTAATGCAGATTGGCTATGATGAGGTTGAGGAAAGATGACCAGAAGCTATCAAAAGGGACTTCAGGGCACTGGGGTGGATGCTACAAGGATCAGGTGCACAGGTTGTGTTTGCATCAATCCTTTCAGTTGCAAAAAAAAAAAAGTACTGAGAGGTTCAGAAAAACACACCAGATAAATACTTGGCTGATGGTGTCAGCAGTCCAATTTTGGTTTTTTCAACCATGGAGAAGTCTACACAGCACCTGGCCTACTGAGATCAGATGGGATTCAGATGACCATAAGGGGGAAAAGGATCCTGGGTCATGAGCTTGCATGGCTTATAGAGTGAACTTTAAACTAGATATGAAGGGAGAAGGGGATAAAGCCAGATCAAAGGGTGATAATATCAAGATTGTCTGTGACAAGTGGCAGGAAGACACACCAGGGTTGGAAGGATGGGGTGATAGTAAGGGCCTTCAACCTGTTGACCTGAAGCATGCTGTGGACACTACAGCACAGGCAAAGTCTTACAAGAGATGAGCCAGAGGCTCCTAAGCTAATAGGAGACAGGAGGGTAGCATCCATAAAATGCCTTGGGGGAATAAGGGGATGTCCCTCTAAGAAGGTGACATGGCCAGCAGCCCAGCTGAAGGTGCCTCTACACCAATGCATGCAGCATGGGCAACAAACAGGAGTTGGAAGCTACCGTGCTACAGGAAAGCTATGACATAGTGGCAATTACAAAAACTTGCTGGGATGAATCCTATGACTGCAGTGTGGCTATTGATGGCTACAAGCTGTTCAGAAGGGACAGAAGAGGAAGAAGGGGTGGAGATGATGTCCTCTATGTGGATAAAGTGTGAAGAGTTATCCCTAAAGAACAGCCATGAGCAGGTTGAAAGCTTATGGGTAGGAATTAGGGATTGGAACAACAAAGGGAGCCTTGTGGTTGGAGTCTTCTACAGGCTGTCCAATCAAGTGGAGCCTATCAATGAAGCCTTCTCGAGGAGGCATTGTGATCACAGGCTCTTATCCTACTGGGGGATTTTAACCACTACAACATCTGTTGGAAAAGTAGCACGGCAAGCTGCAGGCAATCCAGGAGACTCCTGGAGTGCCTAAATGATGACTTCTTAAGACAAGAAATTAACAGCCCTACCAGAGGGGATGTGTTATTGGACCTGATGGTCACAAATGCAAGTGAAGTCATCAGGGATATCAAAGTTGAAGGCAGTCTGGGCTGCAGTGATCATGCACTAGTGCTGTTCATTGTCCTAAGCGGTATGAGGCTGGTGAGAAGCATAGTCAGGACTCTAAACTTCAGGAAAGCAAGCTTCCAGTTCTTCAAGGATTTTTTAAATAGGACCCTGTGGGAAATGGCTCTCAGAGACAAGGGAGTGGAACAGAGCTGGCAGATCTTTAAGGATACTTTCCATAGAGCACAAGAGATCTCAATCCCTAGGTGTAAGAAATTGGGCAAGGAAGGCAAGAGACCAGCATGGCTGGGTTGAGATCTGATGGCCAAACTAAACAGCAAGTTAGGGCTACACAGTCAGTGGAAGAGGGTACAGGCATCCTGGGAAGAGTATAGGGACGTTGCCTGATTGTGTAAGGACGAGGTCAGGAAGGCCAAGGCGCAACTGGAACTGAACTTGGCAAGAGATGTGAAGAAAAACAAGAAGGGCTTCTATGGGTATGTAAACCAGAAAAGGAAGGTTAAAGAAAGCGTATTCCCTCTGATTAGCAACAGTGGTGAGCACGAGGAGAAGGCTGAGATTCTTGACAACTTTTTTGCCTCAGTCTTCACCAGCAACCCCTCTCCTCATGGCTCTCATGTTGATGGCCCACAAGACAATGACCAAGGAGACAAAGTCCCTCCCACTGTAAGCAAAGGCATGATTTGTGACCATCTGAGGAACCTGAAGATACACAAGTCCATGGAACCTGATGAGATGCATCCCAGAGTCCTGAGGGAATTAACTGATGTAGTTGCCAAGCCACTCTCCATGATATTTGAAAAGTCCTGGCAGTCAGGTGAAGCCCCTGGTGACTGGAAGAAAGGAAACAGTACGCCCATTTTTAAAAAGGGTAGAAAGGAGGACCCTGGGAACTACCAACCTGTCAGCTTCACCTGTGTGCCTGGGAAGATCATGGATCAGATCCTCCTAGAAGACATGCTAAGGCACATGGAGGACAGAGAGGTGACTCAAGACAGCCAGCATGGTTTCACTAGGGGAAAATCCTGCCTGACCAACCTAGTGGCTTTCTATGATAAAGTGACTATGTCAGTGGGCAAGGGACAACCTATGGATATGGTCTATCTGGACTTCTGCAAGGCCTTTAACATGGTCCCCCCCCCAACATCCTACTCGCCAAGTTGGAGAGATATCGATTTGATGGGTGTACTGCTCAGTGAATAAGGAGTTGGCTGGATGGTCGCATCAATGGCTCGAAGTCCAGATGGAGAGCAGTGACAAGTGGTGTCCCTCAAAGGTCTCTACTGGGACCCATACTGTTTGATATGTATGGTTATCAGTGGTTTAGACAGCAGGATTGAGTGCACCATCAGCAAGTTTGCAGATGACACCAAGCTGAGTGGTGCTGTTGATAAGCCAGGGGGACGAGAGGTCATCCAGAAGGACCTGGACAAACTGGAGAGGTTGACCCTCATGAGGTTCACCTGGGCCCACAAGACCAAGTGGAGAGTCCTGCACCTGGGTCAGAACAATCCTCGTTATCAATACAGTCTGGGGGATGAGGTGATAGAGAGCAGCCCTGCAGAAAAGAACGTGGGAGTGCTGATGGGCAAGAAGCTGGACATGAGCAGACAGTGTGCGTTTGCATCCCAGAAGGCCAATCGCACCCTGGGCTGCATCAAAAGAAGCGTGGCCAGCAGATCAAGAGAAGTGATTCTGCCCCTCTACTCTGCTCTGGTAAGACTTCACCTGGAGTACTGTGTTGAGCTCTGGAGCCCTCAGTACAGGAAGGACATGGACCTGATGGAGTCAATCCAGAGGAGGACCACAAAAATGATCAGAAGGCTGGAGCACCTCTCCTACGAAGACAGGCTGAGGGAACTGGGGTTGTTCAGCCGGGAGAAGACAAGGCTGCAGGAAGACCTTATAGTGGCCTTGCAGTACCTGAAGGGAGCCTACAAGAAGGCTGGAGAGGGACTCTTTACAAAGGCCTGTAGTGATAGGATGAGGGGCAATGGCTTTAAATCAGAGAAGAGCAGATTTAGATTGGATGTTAGGAACAAGTTCTTTACTGTGGAGGTAGTGAAACACAGGAACATGTTGCCCAGGAGGTGGTTGAGGCCCCATCCCTGGAGATATTCAAGGTCAGGCTCCACAAGGCTCTGAGCAACCTGATCTAGTTGAGGATGTCCCTACTCACTGCAGGAGTGTTGGACTGCATGACCTTTAGAGGCACCTTCCAACCCAAATCATTCTATCATGATTCTATGATTCTTTCATATTTTTGAATAAAATTTGTTTATGGAAGAATTGTAATTTAAAAAAAAGTGTTGCTTTATGGCAATAGTTAAATCCTAAAACCCACAGAGGGGTTAAATGTAATTAATAAAGACTGCATGACCAGAGCTAGTCAGAGAATCACCCAGACAAACTGATCAAAAGAAAGCATGCTATAGATACAAAAACTTAAAGATGTCTGGAGATTCCACGTGGAAATATTTGATACTTGCACGTATTTTAGCCTTTATAGTTTCCATCCAGATAGAGATTGTGTGGAACATCTATTGTCTTCAGTGGAAACTATGGGCATGAATACTAGAACAAACATTTTCCCTTGTCATAGCAAACAGTGAGCGTATCAATTTTTTGGCATATAGTAACTTTTACTGAGGTACAGAATATAAATCTACTAAGTTCCCTAGAATTTATTATCTGCAAATATCTCATATTTTAATGGTTCTTTTTGGATGTTAATCCTAATTCACATTACCTTCCCCTAATCTATCCTTAAATCAAATGGCAGTAATTCCACTGCCATGACAACCTCTTCAAATTAAAAAAAAAAAGCAAAGCTATAAAAAGAAATGACTCTTTGAAATGAAAATTTGAAATATCTTTTTCCATGCTCTTAATTTTAACAGAGGTTGCCCAACATGAGGGTTCTTAAAGCCGTTGTAAGTGGCAGATTAGTAGCTAGAGTATTTCTGGCTCTTTCACCGTATTTAAAAATTGGAGGATTTTTTCTAGCATGACATTCTCGATTCAGAGGTGGCCATAAAAAGAAGAGTAGGAAAAGCATTTGTGCTTTCCTCTGTCTGCATCTCTCCCCAGATAGTGTCTGCCTCCAAAAGTTTTAATGTTGAATTTCTTGAATACTTTGGAGCTTATGTACTACTTCCCATTATTTGCCTGGTCTTTGCTAGCATCCATGCAACCTGTTTTCTTTTCTCTACTATGTTACAAGACCACGTGCAACAGAGTAGAAGCCATTGTAGTAAATGCTATGTGACCCCAAACTGGAGAGATATCTTATTGATATTTGCTATCCTGGAATGTTCTGTGACCCCAGCAGTAAAATTTCCTCAGTTGTATTCTGTACTTTATTGTGTTACAAGACCATGTGCAACAGAGTAGAAGCCATTGTAGTAAATGCTATGTGACCCCAAACTGGAGAGATATCTTATTGATATTTGCTATCCTGGAATGTTCTGTGACCCCAGCAGTAAAATTTCCTCAGTTTTATTCTGTACTTTAAAAATAAAATAATTCTGTCTATTAATACTCTCTTGAGTTGCTGAGAGTTATTAAGCAAGCTTCATTTAGATGCTGCTTCCCTTTCTGTAGTTGGTTGCTAAGTCTTGTTTCTGCAAATACCTTAATTATTTTTGAATATAAAGTGAAGGCTATTTGTCACTTGCACTGTTTTTCAACAGCTCTTCATTGTTTCCAAATGCTCCTCTCCAACACAGGTCTTGGAATAATCTTTCATGATAAAGGACTATGATTTTTTTTTTACTGCTCCTTACCCCAGTACTTTCTTTCATAGCTGTGTACTGCATAAGCCTACAAATGTCATATTAATATATTTTTCAGTGTCTTGAAAATGCTCAGGCAGAGATAGAGTGACTGTGATGGATGGAGGCAAAGGAGTCCTGAGGTCTTAAAGCCATTTAGAAAGTGCAGATGCAGACCCAAAGGCAAGTACAGATGGCTTTTCTTTGTATTTAAGGTAAGCAACATGACATGCAGCTCAGATGAGACAATTTTGCAATTACAGCTGGCTCGTATTTGTATAATGCCTGTACAAAAGGTAAAAATAGGAAATTGTATTTCTCTCTGGCAAAATATTTGACTCATTAAAGGGCATATAGCATACTAGCATTAAGAACAGTCTGATATTTTTATCAGAAAAACAAACCAGAGGTCACTTACTCTTTTTCTGAACTGACTGTGTAGGATTTTTCATAAAATTCCTATCTGCAAGATAAGATGGATATGTTTGAGCTATATTAACAAAAAAAAAAAAAAAAAAAGAAAAAGACAGGCTTCTTTCCTGTTTATAATACTGTGCTCGAGAGTGCTCATTGTCTGCTTTGTGAGGAATCAAGATCTATTATGTATCAGTTCAGGGACACAAGCCATTTTCTAGGCTTGTACTATTCAATCCTGAAAGCAGTTTTACAGAATTCAGCAAAAAGAAATATTTCATAATCAAATAATTGAATTTTCAAAGAACTTCTCAATGCCCTAGGCACAGATGGTACGTATCTAGAAGACTGCCAATCACGTTACCCAACAGATACACAGTATGTTACGCTCTTATGATTTATTGAAATTTTGCTTGGCACAATAAGATCTCTACAAAAATGTTTACCAAAAGGGAGGACTTCTTATTTCATAAAGAAGTCATAGCCTGCCATATTTTCAAAGTGCCAATAACTACTTTTGCATTAATATTTTTTTTTTTGCATGAAGTTTTCTCACTACATTTCCATGCAGGTACAGATAATATCAAGTAATTAGTCCATTACCTGTCCTCATCTACAAAGATCTAAAAAGTTAGAGTGGCACAGCAGTCTACCATAGTATCAAAGGATTAGAAGTTGTCTCAATTGTCATTTAATCCACGCCCTTGTCGTAGGGCAAGGTCTACTGTGCCTGTGTCATTCTTGTCAAATGCTTGTGAAGATTTAGCTTATCATTCATGAAATCCAGTTCTCAAACTCATTTGCTTTTGAGTGCCAGGGAAAAACTTGTAATTGCTGCTCCATTTTCTCATTCCTCAGCTGTGAAGGTGGTTACCTTTGAAGAATGTTAGAGATCTACAGCTTTTTAAAGAGTTTGTGTGTCTGTTTAATTACAGAATGTTATTAGCATCTTATTTTACAGATGAAGAGATTTATGCATTGAACCATCTGACCCTTTATGCGTTGAAAGGATCTGTCCTGGAATAGATTGTTCCCTAATATTTACATGATAAAACATTTGGGGGAGTTGAATTTCAATCTGCATAGCTAACCTCATTAACACTGGGGAACAGTGCAGGGAACCAGCATTAGGTTCCTCCGCCCACTCTTGTGCGGCTTGAGGCTGCTGCTGGCCATGGCAGGAGACTCCCAGGCACCCTGTTGGGAGGTCACGGCCCATACTGGCCCTTGTAGGTTGCTTTCAGCTGAGGGTCTTGCCCTGGCCCTGCTGGCACTACACCTCCTGCCATGTCACAGCCAGTTTATTGTCCCCTGTGGCACTCACCACCAAGCACTCTCCCCAGTAATGCCTGGCTAGCCTTCCTAGTCAGCAGCTTGTAAGCAGCTACTTTGTTTTGGAGAGTAAGAGCATTTAGTTTTACGCCTCAGGCTGTTTCCTGCCACTTGGTGTCAGTGCCCGGGAATGGCCCAGTGCACATCTTGCTTACAAGATGAGGTGTAGCCTGAGGTGCCTTGTCCTAACAGGGACCTGCCAGGGTGCAACTCTAGTCACAGCAGTGGCAGTGACTTCTACCAACTGTGCCACATCCAGGTAATATCCCAGGAGAAACTGTTGCACTTAATAGAGAATAAGAGAAGTTTTTTTTCAAGACTGAGTTTCTCTGTTTCCTTTCTCTGTTTGTATAAATGGATACCAAAGCAGACTTGCATTCTTTTTGTTAAATTTTCATAACAAAATGTACCGAACTTCATGAGAGATTAAAATCCAAAAGGAATTTATTTGAAGAATCTGGGAGGGAATGCAGGAATGGTTTATACTGCAGACTGAATTTCTGGCATACAGAAGCTACTGTGATGAGAGGTGTAGAAATGTCTATAAATGATGAACATGTTCATTAAAAAATAAAAAGCTTGACTTAAACTCCTGCTTCTAAACCTTAACATAATTCAAACTTACATCAAAAGAGTTTCCAACTGCACATGTTCTAAATGAGGGCATCAGATAGAAAGTAAATGGGATCTAGGAGATGGAAAAAAAGAGGGCTATCCATCTTTTAATGGGTAAGAAAAAAACATCCAGCAATCATGCCTTCATATAACACTAACTGCTGAACATTTCTGCTTTTAGTGGCATTTCTAACCAATAATATTTAAATAGAGTGTATTATTTAATTGAGATTTAGTTCACTTTCAAAGTATGTCATTCTTCCCCTTCCCTCCCAACAAATTTCCACGGCAAATTTTGTGTTAAAAAAATGCAAAAGTACTCAGAATGCATAAGTTCTATGGTGATACTTGGCCTGAATAACCAACCTTACACTTCCTAGTCAAACATTCTTGGTCAACATAACTAAATAATCGCTTCTCTTTGATTTGTATCAAAGCTTACAATGTGCTGGAAGGAAAAGTTAGAACACAGGACTTTCTGTTGTAGTTGTAACCCATTTCTCCCTGCTGAGGGACAGTTAGTTGTTCTAATAGTGCTACTGTTTTAGTGAAATATTAAGAACCTGGGCTTTGTTTTTGACTTCTTTCCTAGTAGTGTATCGTTCAAATGTAGAAAAGTTGGAGGCCATAGTTGAAAAACAGGCCCTGGTGATAATAAATGAAGAACATTCCCATACTGCAAGATAGATGAGCAGGTTGTTAGTTTTACTCATCTGGAATAATTGATTTACATCAGTTCTGCAGAGCTTTAGGAAATTGCTATTTCAAATCAATTTGATCCAGTTATAAAGTACAAGACAGTTTAGCTTGTTTTAACTGTGCTTTGTAGGATGGTATAAAGATATTTAATAATCTTTGGATTTTAAATTTACTGAATTGTGAAAGTACACAATATCTATCTTAATTATACGATGCAATCTACTTATATGCCGATTGAAGTTTAGATAGCCAAAGTATATTTTATGTGTTTTGCAACTGCAGTCTAACATGAATCAACAGAATGTGGAAGATCACTTAAGGAATTGAAACATTTCTCTAAAATTATGGGAGATATTACGAGATGAGCACCTATCTAAAAAGATAGAGATAAAAAACCAGCAGATCTGCAGAATCAAGTTAGTAAAAAAAATTAGCTTGTTGAGAATGTATAAAATATCATCTAATTTTAAGAAATTATTTTCTCTGGCTATTTACTTTTTCTTTTGTCACATTTTTGTTCAAGAGAACATTCAAAATAAGGAAGTGTATAAAACATGGTTTCTACAGTAGAATCTCATCACTTTTTTAACAGACTGCTAAACCACACTGCAGATCTTTGAGCCTGTTTTTCTTCATTCTTTTGCACCCAGACTGTTTCCAAGTAGAATGAATGTTGGCAATAAATAATTGTGAGAAATTCCTGGCAACTCATAAAACAATATTTGTCCTATTATGTGAAACAGAAGGTCAAAGTTTGAAGTAAGATTTAAAAGGAGAGGTCAACAATGACTTCCTACTCTCCTCTGTTAACATCCCCAAAGCTTCTTTGTTTGCCTGCCATATGCCAATACAGAGCTAATAGTTAATAGCTACTTCTCTAAATGAACTCTTCCTATGAGACTCTCAGGGCTTTAGCTAGTTTAACCTAATCTCATAACTGTCAGGTAAGTAAGTACTACTAACCCTCTTTAACATACAGCAAAACTTAGTCTCTGAGAGACTTGCAACGAGGTTATGCAGGAAGCGTACAGCAGAAGAGGAAGAAATAAAAGGCTTAATTTCTTTATTCACATGAGCCTTAGTTACTGTGTATTTCTTCTATCCAACACCACCAATTAATCACATACTGTCTTTCAAAGGCTGCAGTCATCATTTGTTTCTCCACACATATGGCAGCCACCCCTGTCTAAACTAAAGTCTTTGTGGTAGAGTGACCACAGGTCTCTAGGTGAGGTGGATGGATTCTCTCCTGTTACAATGGTGCTAGATTAGCCTTCATTACGAAAAAAAAAAAATAAAAAATATTTGATGTAACTGTTTAATGCCTTTCCATCACAGTTACTCATATCAGTGTGTCTAAGTGTGCGTGTATTTATACATGTACAGAGGCAAGAAGGGCATGCAAACTGAGTTTAATGAGATTAAGCTGGAAGATAACTCAGTCCCCTCTGCTCCCTTCCTTTCACCAGAGGGAAGAGAAAACAAGCCACTGCCAAGACTTAAGCTAACTTGATTAATGAGCTCTGCTCTGCCAGCCTTCCTGTAATCTCTTCTGAAGTTTTGGGTTTGGTTTAATATAGTTTAGTTTGGGGTGAGAAGCTGGGCTGTTTTTTACTTTATTCAGATCATTAAACCAGAATCTAATTGGCACTCATAATTGAGGGTGTAAGACTTTTTCCCCTTTGAACTGACTCAGATAACAACCAACAAAAATTAAGCAGATGCACAGAAAGGAGCTGACAGCACTGTATTCCGCTTTATTCAGCTGTGTATGAGATTTGCATTTGGAAACCTAATAAAGGCAAATGCAGCATCTAGAATTCATCTTTTGTAGTGACATGTTGAGGAAATCCTTCTGATCACTAAATATAAGCAGATAAAGAGATCTGAGTATTTCTGTGAATCTTGGTGTCACCTCTTTCTCTTTACTGAGGGATTGTTTTAACTAGAAGGTCTAAGTCTTAAAATTTGATATGCTGTTTTACTTTCCTACACACTGAGTTGTGCTCCACTCTAATCCCTGTCTGTAGGTGGCACTGATCCTTCACTATAACAGTGGCAGAGAAATTATGAATGCAGTGAATTACCAAAAAAAAAAAATTGATTTTTTTTTGAAACAAAAATAAAATATATATGTGTAGTTGTGAAGCTGATAGTTACATGAAGCATATATGAGCCTACAGAGCTCACAACACTGTAGGAGTGAAGGAGGCTTCTTCCTGTCTTTAATTTAGCCTATAGAGAATATCGCTATGTAATGTTATTGTGTATGTTTTGGCATGCTTTCCTTTCAGTTTTCTTTTCTCAAGAGCATTAGAACTTGAAGCAAACAAGAACTGAAAATCCTGACCAGCACCTCATGCATGCTTGATTTACTTGGAGTCAAAAAGTGATTTTGCTTGTTTTCTGGTTGAATAATTCCTGGAGTGATGTAATTCTTCTAGGAATGGTGCAGAATTTCAGATAGCATACAATGAGGTATCTGAATATCTGGTCTAATCCTACTTCTGCATTCTTATATATTTGGATTAAAGAGCCAAATCTCTGCTTAGTAATATCTATACTAACCAAAATGGGTAGGGGTAGAATCAGAAAAGAATTTAGATACTGTAATATTGAAAATGTTGCAGCCTTGGGTTGGGAACTCTTATTTGCAATAAGATATTCTCATCACCTTGTCTGGAGACAAGTAGTTGCCTGAGAATAAAACCACAGAAATTTGAAAGCTGAATAATGAAGATTAGACAGGAAGAAACACTCAAGAGAGTAACAGAGCCTATGATCTTTTATTCAAAACATAGTTAAGAATTTATTTCCATTAAAGAAACAGCTGTGAAGTGTGCTTTCATGTGCTATTGTCTTTAGATCACATCATCATCTCATCCCACCATAAAGTAGCAAGAAGTTTGCCTTGGTTCCTTGTCATATGTAAGCCTAGAAGAATGTCCTAACTAGTTGGCAGGGTATTCTGGAGCTCATTATTTTCCAAGTTGTTCCAACTGTATAAGTTGTATTTACTGGAGCAGGGATTTGAACTGAATTCTCCCATGGGAGCATTCTAACCACTTCCCTAAGCCAGCTTTCCCTTCTTGTGGCCCATGAATACGTATTTATTTGTACACTGCAGGGCATCTTTAAATGTTTCACCTAAAAGAATGATCAATGGCCTGGTTGTTAGGGCCTTCAGCTTAGGTGGTGGTGTGCTGGGTTGAAGTTCAACATGCAGAGTTTGTCAGGGGAGCAATTGAAAACGACCCTTATCGCTGAGCTGTTGAATGTTCCATCAACATCCTTTCAAACAGGGATGCTTATATAAGATACCTGTGAGAGTGGAACTGGCAAACGACATGTAAAAAAAGAATGCTTAACCTGAGTATAAGGATTTTTGCCTCAAACACCCTGGCAAGATTAGCTTTTAGGTGACAGCTGAAGAATCAGAGCCTTCTAGATTTTGCCGCTAGGATCTTAAGGATTTTATATCTACATTGCTTAGATCTGGAGAGCAACTCTGAACAGTCCTGAAGATTTCAGGTTCTGGTTCTGGGAACTTGCATGATGAAGTGCATTGATCTGAAATCACTTCTAGGCTGTTTCCAATCAAGAGGCAAACTTTGCCTCCAAGACAGGGCAGTGGGGCTCATCACAGTGGATCCAAAAGGGTGCCTCAAGCCTGCCTGGTGTGCTTAAAGAAGATTTCCCTCCCTTTAACTCTGGTAAAATTTATTCCATCATGCACACATTTCCTTAAATGAGGATTTGGTGCTGAGGAAGCTAACATATGGGTCGAGTACATTTTTATAGTCTGTTTCTTATGCCAAGACTATTACCTTTCTTTTGCAGGGGAAAGCAACTGTGAATGTTAGAAAAGTGGTAGTGGAAAACTGGGACTTGGATTAGGTTATTTCTTTCCCCAGTTTCTTGATCCAGAAATGTTTGGGGAAGATTTTCATCCTCTGGGACCTTTATGTTGCATTCACACCGACTTTACAGAAGAAAAAGATCTAGTTCTGCTCAGGTGAAATGGAATTAGTAGATGCTGGGCCCAGAAAAGTTGCCTTTGGGAACAGAGACAAAGGGTTCTCATAAGTAGAAAGGGGGAATCTGAAGCTCACAGTGGTGTTCTCACTTAACAGAGGAGATTGTTTCCCCATGTTTCCAGGTACATGATTCAATTCCTTCCTGTACCTTTCTTCATGTTTTGTTTGCTTCAGCTGTGCTGTTTCTTCCCCCCTTCCCCACCCCCCTAGTCATTTCCTAACACTAACTTCTCTCGTTACCTTGTTTAGCTTTATCAGAAGCTGCCAATAACGCTTCACATCTTGTGCACAAGGTGCTCTTTGAGTGTGGATGAGGGGATGTTTGCTGTGTAAGATTCACTAGGGGGAAGAAACAGGTAGACACTTTTGGAGATGGACCCCAAGGTGCCAACACAGGTTAGCATGCTAATGATGGTCTTGTTGCTAGAGCTGTGTAGGTCGCATGGAGAAGAGAGAATTCAAAAGGAGTATTTGAAGTACAGTGAGACAGGTTTTCTTCTATCTTGCTTGGAAGATTTTCTGGGTGGAAAAGGCTAAAAGCAATGTTTGAGACACCCCCAAACAGTTAATAGGAAGCTGGCAGAGAGGAGGCAGGAGCTGACAGTTTGAGAAGACATAAGATATGAAGCAGCACACTGTGTCTTGGCAAATGTGAAAGTGAAAAATAATTTAAAAATATCCATATTCCAAATACATAATTGCAGGGCAGTGGGAATTTTAATGGAATACTATGCCACATTGCTGAGGTTTACTTTTCAGAGTGTGGGTGAGGCCAGGAAAAAACTAGATCACACCTGGATTTTTCCTCAAGGTAGTGGTGAATATATTTATTTATTTATTTTTAATTTGCACAGTTTTCACAGGAGCATGTTTCACCTTGTGTGACTGCCAGTGAGGTTAAGGGACACGGTCGTTGGAATAAAGAGAGAGGACTAGCTAATATCTAAGAAAGCGTGATCTCAGCTTGTGTTTGAATGTAAATGAATGTGCAGAGAGAATATGGCTGGATTAATAAAGGAGGCTTTTAAAAAAACATTTTAGTGAAGGAATCTGTCTTACTGTCTTGGAACGGCAAATACAGGGTCTGACAGAAGAGAAGTTATTCTGTCTGCGAAAGACAGATATGGAGAACTCTTAAAGAGCAGATCAAGAGTAACAAACTTTTCATCAGTGTATGAATCCTCTCATTGCCTCACTTCTCTGCTTCCAGGAGCTGATAATACCATAGAGGTCATTTTCACATCCTCTATCACAGTTTTTTACTGAAAGGTTCTTTGCAGCCCTTTACGGTTTGCATCCAATATGAAAAACACTCTCAAAGGATTTCTTTTTTTTTCCCCCAAAGGGTTGTCTTTTACCAGTTGGTTATGGCTGTTTATTAACAGCCATATAATTTGTGACTGACTTATTCTTCCCTGCAGCAATGGCAGCAAAGTCCTTTCACAGTGGAGAATTGAGCAGCTGAATTGTGCCTTATGTTTGCACATCAGGCAAAGTCATATGGAGAAACACTGAAGCGTATTTTTATTCACAGTCAAGAATAACTGTGGAAGCATAACCTTTCAGAGACAGCCCGTTTAGAAATGACACAAATATATAATGAATGAAGACTGCTTATCTACATAAACCGCATATTTGTACTGATAAACCCTGAATGCAAATAGCCTTGTCTTATTCCTGCCTTCATTTATTTTTTATTCTGAGAGCGTTATTTGTTAATATTACTATTAGATTTAGTCAGTGTTTAAAATACTAAATTTAAGAGAAATAGTAAAAACTTGGTGTCATTTTTCAAATTAGTATTAATTTCTTCTTGTGTGAATTTTTCTGTAGTTTCTGTTACCATCCTACCAAGCTAGATGTCAAACTAACTATCTGAAAGTTTCAGTAATTTTAACACATAGCTATGTACATCATATATTTGTTGGATTATATGGCTGAAAATATTACCACAATGCACTGGCTTCCTGAATAAAGTGTTAGTAGAACATACCTATAACCTGGACCTTCATTTTCAGGTGTGCCTCAAGCCTACATAGCAGCATGGCACCTAACTGCTTATTTAGCTACCTAACTGCACTTGATTTCACCATGTCCTTCCTCTTCAATAAATTTTTACGTCAGTAAATTAAAGTTACTAATTTATCTGTCTACATGCTTTTTAGCCAGAGATTTTATTGAAAATAGGTAGTCTACTTTTCTGGTGACATGATCTTCTGCAGTTTTGCAGCTTACAAACTAACAAACCTGAAGTTTCCTTTACTTGTTGTAGATTGCAGGAGACTAGTAGTAAACTATATGCATTTCTGAACTGTTAATTCTATTGAACGTACCATAGAGAATCACCCTATTATGACTTCGATAATAAATGTCCATTTAATTTAGTTGCACACTGTGGTATGCATGACACATAGATTGGCCTTGGCAAAGAGAACCACCAAACACGCTGCTTCTTGTTGAAGCCTTGTTCTCCCACTCAATTTAGTGTTCTGTGAGCTGAAGAGAACAGTCACCAAATGCCGCAGGACTAGGTAGTTCCCAGCTGGTACTATTTTGAGTAAACTGATTGAATAATTATCCTCAATTGCATCTATGTGCTGGCCCATCTCTTGCTTATTTAGGATATTTCAAGTGAGAGGATGGAAGGGAAGAAGATTCTGGTGAGGTGATATATGATTTCCCATTATAGGTACGCAGAAAGTGAAAATCTGTACTTGCTTTTAATCTCTGGGAATCACTGAATTCTGGTGTAAGAAATATGATGAGATAAATCTTTGTCTTCAGAACTACTTAGGTTTGCAGACATACCAAGATAGCGGTGGTACCAACCACCAGGTCAGCTGCTATCAGAACCTTTAGTTGGAAACATAGATACAGTCCTAGCAAATGTAAAATGCTAGCCCAAAGTGGTATGTTTTTGTTGTTGTTTTCATTTTTTTTCCCCTTATTTTTAAGGCAAGTAGTGCTATTAATTAAAGCTAGTTTTGAATGCTTTATCCCCAGAAAAAGAAGTTCTAGCCTTCATCACTTAAATAGGACTCGGAGAAGAAGAGAAGTGGAAGAAACTTACACTGTAACATAGAAAAGGTACAAATTATGTTTTTGTTTGTGTTGAAGCTGTTAATGATGCAAAATCAGTAGCTGTCTAACAATAGGAACTTCTGTGGCCAGTACGTGACACAGCACCATGTGAACAACACCTACCACATTAGGTAGAAGGAAGGCTGATAATATGCATTAGAAATGTGTGTATACAGATCTGTGTTTTCCTCCTAGACTCCTCCCCTCTTGAGGTGGGTCTATGAACGCACAATTAAAATCTAGAAAACTTGGCTTAAAACTTGCTGGAGTGCTAACCAGAGAAAAGCTATCTCATAGCAGTAGGAGGCATTTCTTTAAAAGGATGATCATTATGATCATATATGAAAGAGCCTGGTATAAGATTTCAGCAAGACTTGAATGATACTTCTTAGGCAGTGACTGAATATAGAAAGCTCTGTTGAGGAAACCATGCTTTTTAAAGATAAGTGATTCCTTGTATAGCATGTGTTATAAAGCTTTTAAAAAATAATTATGTTTGGAATTTGTGAATGTATTCTTGAATAAACCATTAAAGAAGTTCTGAGTTGATAGTGGCCAGGCCAAACACCTGGTTTGGTAAGTGGTCACCTGAACACATATATGCACATGTTCCTTTCTGATGTCTTTTTAGCTTCCCTGTGAATTCAAGTGTCTATACAGTCACTTTTATTCTTTAGTGCAGCTGTGAGTGTGTTTGCAAAGACTGAATTGAAGGGGTGGATGTGTTTTTTGAGTATGTCTGTGATGCTTTGGAGCCACATTATCTCCTTGGAAGTGTTGTTTCCTCCTCAGACCACACTGTGAGATAAAACCACATTGTGGCTTCAGTACTTCTGCAAGTGTTCTCTTTGCTAATCAATGATCCTTAGAATTTAGCTTTTTTTATTTTTATTTGCTTTTGCCCTTTGGTTTCTCCACAGTAATGGACTGATGTTTGCCTCTCCATTACAGGATAATGGAAACCGTTTCCAGAAAATTCTATATTTCTGCCTGAATGTTTTTCTTCTGTTTTGAAAAAGATAAAGAAACCATAGTTGTGGTATCATATATAATGTGTAGATTTATCAGTTGAAAGAGTGGTATTATTTTAATGACATAAAAATAATGAATCTTTAATTTTCGTGTAAAAACCTTTGCATACCTGTATGAACAAATAGACGCTTGACTGTTCAAAATGGAAACCCGTATGTAGCAGGCTCTTACTGAAAACATAATTACATACTTCTTTTTAATATATCTGCTACCTGCTTACATTGTCAATACCTATTTTTCAAAAATTTGGTTCCCAAGTGTTTTTTCTCTGACTATGCTGAATTTAAATGCTTAATTAGAAGAATTTCCTTTGAGAACAAGGCAAATATGTCATCAGCTATTTCTGCTCATGGTGGACTCTCCCATCTGGAACACAAAACTTGAAATTCTTTAGTAGCTTGATATTTAATTGCATATTGGCTAGTCAGTTTTTATCAGCCTTTTTTTTACTATGGTCATTAGAACTGTTTGCCTTATTTATTGTTAATATTGTTAACAGTTTTTTGTAGCATTTTTCACTTACAAATAATTCCTGATTTAATCCTAATTTCTGTATTCAAGATAACAGGCTAGATCCAGTCTCAGGGATGTGGTATATAATTACTAGTTCTAGCGGCACGTCTTTTGAAAGATTGGCTGATGAAACCTGGAGCTCTAGCACAAATAACTCGACTCACTTTTGTGGAAGTTAGGTACTGAAAAGAGATAAACATAAATCTTGCAACTTCAAATCCATAGTCACTGAATTTTAGAAGAGTAAATGAGGCATATAAAATAGGAATCTCTTAGCTTGGTAGGCTCCCTCTGTAGACAGTGAAGAAATATGTATTCTGCAGGGAGTAAATCACTCAAAAATTAATCTACCCATACAGTGGAGCCTGTCTCTCTATGCTTACTAGAACACAAATACTGAGTAACTTCATTCCTGATTTGGGCACTTGTACGTAGCATAAAGTTATGAAGCTGAACCTGAATCTAAGTATAAAATAATGTAAGAGGTCAGTAGGAAATTCTGAAGGATGCGCTTAATTCTTGTCATCTTCGATGCACAGTTTATAATTCACAGATATACCCCTGCCTGCTTCAGGCTCACAGCCAATAAAATTATCTTGGAGTTAGTTGTCAGAGTCATCCCTTTCTCAGAAAATGCTGTTGAAATTGGAAGATTGCCTTTTGTCTGGCAGATTACTTACTGCTAAGGATCTTTTCTGAGTTGAAAGAATGAGATTGTTCTCTGCATCAGGAGATTTGAACCCGCTTTTAATACCAAGACAGGTGATGTGGGCAGAAGCGGATGCTTTGTTAAGCAATTACTTGAAGCCCAGTTCTTCAGCTCTGAGGAAAGTTGCTAGCTACCAGCTGATTCAAATGGCAACACCACATTTTGCTTTGGATGTTACACTCCTCAATTGGTGAACAGATGGGGTTTCTTTACAAAAGTTTTGAGTAAAAAGCAGAATTGAAGGGTATGTGTCAAGCTATGTGTGTGTCTGCCCTGCTACCCATGAGACAAGGAACAGTAAGTGGAATCTGAAATATAGATACCACTGAATTTCTTGTAGCCTCGACTCTGGAGCGCATAGGGAAGTCTGTG
Organism: Baryphthengus martii; assembly: GCA_013396935.1. Lineage (NCBI taxonomy): Eukaryota > Metazoa > Chordata > Aves > Coraciiformes > Momotidae > Baryphthengus > Baryphthengus martii. The sequence goes on along the minus strand of VWZK01014990.1, from coordinate 85,126 downwards.
TGGTTGGCCTCCCTTAATATCTGTCAAGTCCTAGTCCAGAGGACTTTCTGTGAGCTTTAATGGCTCTCAGAGTTGAATGTAACAGGCAGAGGGATTTTGAATCTGTTTTTTTTTGAGATCTATTGAAAACTCAGAATGAGAATAGGTATCCCTTCTTTCCAGCTTCATTTATTTCCACTGAATCCCTGAGTATTTGACACTTACAAATAATATAATGCTGATGAAGTCAAAAGTAATCTTATATAGGTTTAGGGACCAAGAAAATGTACATAAAAATACGAAAGTTTAGGGAAGTGTTCATGACCAGGTTAGAGATTCACTTGTTGGCTGTATGTTTCTGAGTAATGAATGTGGTGGGGTTCCTCTCTCCCAGCATTTTTAGCCTTCTAAAAGGTGTCCATTATAGACAAGAAATCCAGGATCCCTTTTAGCTGCAGGGGAAATTTAAACGCATTTTGTGTGTATTCAATCCTGTGCTAAATTAGGATTGCAAGTTCTGTGGTCTGTCCTTTGCAGGTGTCATTTTCTTTCAGTATACCAGGAGGGAGGTTAGGTGATAACCTTAGTTTAGATGTATACTTTTTCTATGATGATGCATGGCTGAAAAAGAAGCTGAATATAAAATAATTGATCAACTATTACACTACAAAATATACTCTTGTGTGTATATCTATACATACCTACACGCACATACGTATATTTAAGGAATTTTTACCATTCAGGAACATTCAGATTCCACTCAAAACCGGCAGGATATAAAAAACTGAAAGGTGTAGTCATTTACCTTTTGAATTCAGTTTGCATGTACAAAACTATTATCTCAGCATTTGAGTGACCCCTGCTTGTCAGTAGTGTAAGTAATTAAAGGGTTCAGTGGTTAAATATTGCTACAAGTAGTTCAGAAATGAATGATTTTTAAAGGCAGAACGGGAGACAAACACAGATGAATAATAAATATGTGGATACATGCATAGACCCGTAGCTGGAAAAATAGCTGCTGACGGTTCACTATTTTCCATCATTTTTCTTCATTTAAAAAAGGCAATCATTGAAATTGTGGTTGAGGGTGGGAGATATGGAGGAATGAAGCATTAATGGTAGTTTCCATTTTTAAATTCAACAATAATCCTTGAGGCAAAGGAAAATCAATGCAAACATCACACTTGCAGACCAAAACTAATGGTGACTGTTTCATTTCTCAAGCCTTAAATCACGGAGCTGAAATATTTCCATGAGCTATTTTAGTCAAGTTAATCTTTCTGAGATTCTCCACTTTAAAATATTAAACTTGAAATCATCTATCTTGAGATAGCAGTTGATTTTGTTCTGTCTACTTTCCCCACCTGTTAATTTATTTTATTTTTTATAATTATTCGTGTTAGTGAATTATAATTTAAATTAATGGACGCTTGCCAGCTGAGAGATTAGTCACAACTGCAGTCTCCACCTAATGGGCAAACACAATGAACAATAATGCACATCACAGTATTAAAATATTCCTCTGTCTACATGTTTACCTTATCGAGTGTCAGCAGCTGTCCTTGCTGTGGGTGATTCTGAAGTCTTTCGGGGGAATGACTATCACACATTGCTGCAGACAGTGGTGTACATGGAAAATGGCAATTTAATGATCAAAACATTCGTTCTGCATCTCGTTTTTCCTGTCCTCTCTTCTGGTGAATTCCCAACCTGAAGCACAAAGATGCACGGAGACTGAGAGTCCTTTAAAGAATTGTTATGTCAGTATCAGACTTAAAGGCCTTTAAAATTATCTACTATGTAGTTTAATAAAGCTTATATGTATCTGTAGTGACCTGGTCTTCCAATGTTGTTTGGAAAAGTATCCAAAGTATCTGAATTTGCCATACTATAGCAGGTGGTTTCCATCACAAGTCTTCAGCATGGTTATGTAAAACATATAATAAACAATTTCTGTGGTTACTGTATGGAACACAACATATTTAATTAACTTTACTAAAAAAAAGCCAGTAATATGGTTGGTTTTAGATCCAGAAGTACAACACAGACTCAGCCCAGCTGACATTTTTTAGCTGAAACACAAATCACTATGTCCTGTTATCACAATCTTCCTTTTTTTTTGAACAAACTAATAAGACTTAGAAGAATTTACAAAACAAATTGGATAGTAATTGAAACCTAATTTTACTTCTCTTAATGTATGAGACCATATCTTATAATTCAAGAACACAATTATGCACCTGCATCTGTGTAAAGTTAGTGGATTTGAAAGTCTTAATGGGTTTCTGTGTAAATATTCAAAGCCAAAACAAATACGGAATAAAAAAATCTAACAACTTCTTTGTAGCATAGTATTTTAGCTTTATTTGTGTCATAAAGTACAGTTATTGAATCTTAGTATTTAAAATATTTTACACATCACTGTATTATAGTGCAGTTATTTATCTCTGATCGATACATCACTGTCCCACTGGTTCTTGCGATGGCTAAATATGATATTTAGTAAACAGTGAACAGACGTTATTTAAAGTGATTCTAAAATGTGATTCTTTTTTACTACTTTTGAGCTTGGAATGCATTTGTAATTCCATAGCTGTTAATACATCTCAAGACTTCAAACAATTGTTGTCTAAGGGAGATTATCAAGTTGAAATGTAGATTTTCTGATACAAAATACAGAGCTTTATATTGTGGTAATGTTAAATATTACATGCCACTTGCTTGTTGCACTGACAAGCGTAAATATTTTAAATAACGGAGGGTAAAACGAGTGAAATATTGGATGATACATTTTTTTAATCTTTTGTGGATTTAAGTTTTTTCTTTATTCTTTTTTTTTAAAAAAAAAATATTATCATATACAGCTCCTTGTATCTGTCCTAGTGTTTCCTTTCATTTGATGTGTGGATCATCTGCTCATACTTTGCAAACAAGTTTTGGTAATGTCTAGTGCATGCAGACGACTTGGTGGGTTGAAAAAGCAACCCAGCTTTTGATCACGTGGAGGTCCTGTCTATGCAGGGGTGACCCATGGGGAGCTGTGTAGATAGCTCAGCCCATAAGTTGTCCATAAGCCATAGATCAGTACTGCATAATTCAAGGAACAGAAACCTAAACTGAGCCTTGAATTCCCTCAACAAATAATATGCCTTGAGTCTCAATCCAAACCACTATTCAGTTGCCTGAGAAAGTGCGATAAAAAGAACCTGGAGGGTTTCAATGTTGCTTTCAGCTGACAACCTTATGTATCCAGATGGTATAATCCAATCAGGCATAGTCTTGCCCACAGTCTCGTAAATCGGGGGGAAAAAAACCCTAAGGTTTAGGTTGGGAATTGGAAATCGCCTCTCCAATGCTTTATTGCGCCTGTATGGAGACCCTTCTCTCTTGGTTGGGACACCAGCCAAGGTCATTTTACTGGGATTGAGAGCCCTTACCTGGAGGGGTAAGGGCATATTTAGCATGCTGTAAGTTTGTAACCACGGCCACTTAACTAACACATGTATAATATGTGGCATACTTTTAAAGTTGTTGTAGTGTATTCTTGCTTTTAAGCTGTAACAGTGCATTCTTCCATTGTATCCATGAAGACCCGAAATAGTGACATATTAAACCTGTGAGTGAAGCTGAAATAAAGTGTTTGCTTGAGCCCTGAAGTTAAATCCTCTGGTGAAGCTCAGATGGATTGTTGGCTTGAGCTCTGTAGTCTAGCTTTTTTTTCACCAAATTTGGTTTTCATTTGTGAGCCAGTTCTGGTAATCTTTTGTAGGCACTATTTATTTTCTGAAAGTTCCATTGGCATGTGGAGTGAAAAAAAGGTGGCAGCACAGGAAAAATGCAAATTCTGGAAATCTGGTTTCTGACATGGGCAATTGTATTTAAAGAAATCAGAACATACGCTTAAAGATAAACAAGACACCCCCCACACTTTGCTTTCTAAATATTCATCCCGCCTCAGGTCAATTCTTAAAATATTTAACTTTTAATTGAAACTGATGATGTTCAGAGAAGTATAAAACATGTACATCACATGTCTGCTTATTCTAGTGACTTCTGCATAAAAAAAAAGAGAAGAAAAATAAGGAAAAAACATGCAGGTGCAATCACAATGTGCAGGTGTAGAAAGTTACACTTTGTTCAGCACTATCTATACCTGTTACTTACCAATCTAGTATGACTATCTTCATATTTTCTTCCGTGTGCAGTGATTTGATTTCTCATGTATCCTATTAGGCAGGACATAGAGATGATAGGTGGAAACCGATGGATTCTGAATATATTCAGCACCACTCTAAGGAACTGGAAAAGACTAGCCTGCAAAACTGAAAAAGAGTAGCCTATGACAGCTATTCTGGGGGAAAAAAAATTAATTCAAGATATGGGATGTTGCTATTCTTCAGAAAGTTCAGGTAATATTTAACCGTCCATTCAACCTACCCAATACAACCGAGTAACTATAAAAACTATAAGAAAATAATTTATTTTTGAAGTAGTGACTTCAGATATTTATTTTTTTTTTATGTGGTTTATGATTCCTCAGCTATCTTCTCAGCAGCCACCAACCCAGAATAATGCAAAGGGTAGATAAGCATCATTTAGTTTGGAGCAATGGCAAGAATGCTTTGCTCCCGGTAGGCTTGCTATTTCAATCATGATAGTTGCCAGTTTAAATTTGTAGGGCTATAAAGCAAATTTCCCTAGAGAAGTAACAATATCCCATTAATCATCTTTACTCGCTCTGTTCACCTTCAAATCAAATTCAAAGCCCTCCAAGTAGCTTAAAAATCTTTCAGAGTTAACTGTGTAATTGCTCATTTGCTCCCATATTGGTGTAAGAATGTATTCCGTGATTTTTCTACAATTTTGAATCTTGCTCTTTGTTTCATAGCATCTCTCAGAAAGACCCTTGAGCCAAAACTTTCGATTCAGACTTCCAGGCTGTCAGAATCTACATTCCATTTTCAAGTATAAGCACTTCACTTCCAGCTCATAGTAGTTCCACTAGTCTCTCTTAATATCATCATTTCTTTTTTTTTTTTCCTTTCTTCCCTTGACTTAGTTGTGTCTGGAGTCATCAACATCTTAGTGGTGGGACAGGTAAAAATTTCTTTCCTACCTTCCCCCCCTCCTCCACCTTCTCCTAACTGGTAATGAATTGCAATCACTTTTTTTTTCTCTCTTCATTTGACCAGCATCTGAGTAATAGTACCAGAGCATCTGTAATTGTTTCAGCAGAATAAAGGGAAGAGGAAAGTTTATAATGTTATCATATATGAAACCTCTCTATTCCAGGTCTATCTTTTTACACCTCTTTATGAGAAATTCAGAAGTAGCAGATGAAAGGTGTCAGTGGTCTTTTTTTTTTTTTNNNNCTGTCTGTCTTTTTTTTTTTTTTTTTTTTTTTTCTTTCAATACTGTTTCTCTTGCTCAAAGTAATGGCTGGTAATTTGACCCTACTTGAGCAGAGAGATTGGACAAAATGACCTCCAGAGATTCCCTCCAACCTCAGCCATTCTGTGAATTGACTTTGTTACATCTGAAAGGAACATTTTTTCCTAGGAGAGCTATTAGCAATAAGATGCTAACAGCGGTGCCAATGAACTCTACTCTCAAAGCATTCACTGGCAGTCATTATAAAAGAGAATATTCCTGCTTTGCTTTGAAACTGTGAGAATATTCTCTTGAGACCATATCCTGCCTGTTGCCATCCTTCTCCCACAATGGGTAGGTTTTATTTACCAATTATTCCCTTTCTACGCCAGTGTACAACTAAATTATATAATCATGTTCAGTCAAAATTATGTTTTAGTTTTCACATCTACACTAAGTATACCTTAAATTTTCTTAGTCTTAATGTCTACTTTACTCCATAAAATACCATCCTTCTCCAAGTGTAAAAAAATTATCTTCTTCAGATAATACATGTTAAAACCGATTTACTGGATAAAGTACAACCAAACATATTTATCTGAAATATTAGTCCTTAGTACTCGTTCCATTATTTTTAAACCAATGTCCATGTTAGAGGAAGACTGAAGGAGTTGATTTTAGCCCTGATGAAACTAAGCAGTAAAAAATAGTGTTGATTTAGTTTCGTGGAAATCTAATTAATTTTGCTTAGTCAGAAAGTCCACAACTTAAAATTTCCAGATGAGCTATTAATCAGAGAACAGGCTGCAGTTTGAATTTGAACTGCAATGCATTCAAGAGGCAACTTCATAGTCTTTGTATGTACAGGACCTTAGGGCAATGGAATAGCCTGTCTGTGTTCCATATATGCTCACCTGAGACTTCCAATATGGGTACCAGATAATTGCAAGGACAGACACCTGCTAGGAAAAGACCTACTTAATTGCAGTTACTATTCAATAGCTGTTGGTAAAGCAATGGTTTCTGCATATTATTAATCTAGACTGGATTAAAAGGAAGTCTTGAGGCGGGGATCTTCCTCTCTCCTCCAAGGTTATGTATTGAGGCAAGAATATAAGTACTATAAGCACAAACATGTTGAGTTATTCACTTGGAGTCACCAGGATTTTAATTTCAGTGTTAAGAGAATATAATTGAGAATTTTTCCTTATTAAAAAAAAAAAAGTAAAGAGTCTTTCTGGAGTTTTTTAACCTAGCAGTAACTCTGCATGTGACTGTTAACTGTAAATGCAAATCTGTGGAAACTGCAGCTCAAGCTGTGTTTGCAGCTGTAGAATGCTGGAGTGCTGATGTAATAACCTAGAAAATGTCCCAGATGAACTTTTCTTGGTTGATTCTGAAAGAATGACACTATTTTCACATTGAGGAGACAAAAAAATGATCTTGAAACTGTGGTCCAAATCAGAGTAGAATAAAATACAGCAATCTCGATGTGCTAAAGTAGTTCAAAGTTTTCCACCCCAGTAACTATTTTTTTTATACTTCCTTTTAAAGGACATGAAGTCAAACAAAAAAATTGTTAAGTTAGTGTCCACTTTGCAAGCTACGATAGTGCAGAGATGATCCTTGAATAGAAGATCAGTACAGTGCCTGTTATCTTTTTCGACAGTGATGGGTTAGCAGATTGTACTGAGTCTGGCTGAGACAGAGTTAAACATCTTCATAGCAGTCTGTGTGCTGTGGTATTTTGGATTTGTGGCTAAACCAGTGCTGACAACAAAGCAATGTCTGGGCTACCGCTGAGCAGCGGTTTGCACAGTGTTAAGGCATTCTGCTTGCTTTTTTTTTTTTCTGTCTCTCTCTGCTCTGTCTAATCGAGTATGCTGGAGACGAGCAAGAGACTGGGAAGGGACATAGCTGATGTCACTTGGCCAAAGTGATATTCTATCCCACATAATGTCACGCTCAGCCATAAAAACTGGGATGGGGGAAGAAGGGTAGGTATTTGTTTTCCAAGGTGGCTGTTTGTATGAGTGTTGATCTGCCTGTGGGAGGTGGTGAGTGATTTCCTTTGCATGATTTTTTTCCTCCCTCTATTCTTCACTAATTGAACTGTCTTTATCTTGACCCATGAGTTTTCTTGCTTTTGTTCTTCCTATTTCCTTACTCGAACCTGCTGGGGAAGGTGGGAGAATGAGAGAGGAGCTGTGTGGGTGCCTGGCTGTTTTCTGGGGTCAACCGACCACACTGGTAAACTACTTTTAAGTCAATACCACTTCATGGCTGCAGCCTGAAGTTAGTACAACTCAGCTTATATCCAAGATATGTCAGGATCCACAGTATCAGAAATGATTAGCATTGACAGCTGATGCAGCACAGCTACTTCAAAGGTGATCAAAATCTCCCTCAGAACCTGCAGAATTTACAAAACAGATGAAGAAAATAAATCAAAATATCAAAAAAGACTAGAAAAGCTACATGCCTCCACAAGAAACAACACACTTTAAAGCAGTGGTGCTACTTTTTCCATTCCACTGACTCCATTAGCAATGGTTAGAGTTGCGCTTTTAGGAGTCCTTATGTTTGCGAGTTTCTTAAATGTTCTTTGAATAAAAATCTGATTTTATTATGCTGTATTTGAGTAACATTGAATGTGCAGTCATGTTCATGAAAGCTACAAACTCCAGAAAGATAAAGGGATTTTTATTATGACTACATTACTGTTCTAACTACGAGAATGCTTCAGCATGTTGTGACATGCACCTCTATAAAATGATTTTGTTGTTTCATAAGTATAATATCCTATTAGAGGCACAAATTGGCATTCTGACAGTGTAACACATCCCTGCGGTCCTTCAGGAATGACTATTGAATTTAATTTTTCATTTAGCCAGCTACATGCTGTACATTTATTAACAAAATGAAACTTTGGTAGATCTGCAGTGAACTGTGTTCACCCTTCAGGCAAACAAGCCCCTCAAAGCTCAAGAGTTTTAACTCACAAGCTGTCTGCTTGTCTTGCAAGTTTGCCTCTTTCTGCAAACCTAAAAGCACTCAACAGGGTGACGTGGAAGGGATTGCCTAGAGGAAATGTGAATATTTCAACAGTCAACCACTGGGAAGCTTCCACAGTTGAAAAGAAAGGCATCAAAAAAATCTATTCAGATGTGTCTTGGAAGGAAATTGCTAATCATGATATTTAAATTATTTTTAGAAGTCAAAGTATGAATGAAGATGAGTTACAGATTAGTAGCTAGGCCAAAAACATTGTTAATGTGAAGTGAGAGAAGAACAAGTGCTGAATAGAAAGGGCAGGGACTGAAAACAGTAATGTAAATCACCAGAGAAACTGAGTTGGAGGAAGAACTGTGATTAACAAAAAATACTTCCATGCTACTGTAGTCATCAAACTCTTGAGCAGGACTTTGTTAAAAGTGCTCAGAGGCACAAAGAATCTATTTTTCATAGATGCTGGAAGAAAAGAGCAGAGGTTTAGCTAGCACTGACTACCATGTCAGAACAAGATGAGTTAGCATTTTGAATTACAGAAGGATACTCATTTTGGGGGTGGAGTATTCTAATGTGTGATTCGTTTGGGCATTAAAGGAATATTAGATGAATGTTTTGTGACCTGGTCCAGACTGACGACATTTAAACATTAGTCTTTTTATATAGCAGCAAATCTGCATCTGCTGGCTGTGATCATCAAAAAGGGATCAGGCAGTTATGGATAGATTCAAATGCCTGATGCTGATCAGACCAGAAAAACTTTTTTTGCCATAAGAACTAATACCATCAGGATCAGCTATTTCTGACCTGAAGAGCTCACAAGTAAAGTACAGAAGCAGCATCAGCTGGTGTATGACAGATAGAATGTATTAGTGGATAGCAGTTTGAGAAAGATACCATTGAATTTGCATCACGTGTATTAGATCAGGAGGAGAACACTTCACTGCAAGCATAGAAAGACCAGCTAGGGAAGACAGTAGCTGAAATCAGGAGAGGAAGACCATGATCAGCTTGAAATGCTCTTAGATATTTGAGATGAGAAGATGATGACAGGACAAGACTGGGAATGAATTTTATTCATTTATCCACAGAAAGAAAGGGATGATGATTCCTGATAAGACTGGAAATAAGTGACCTTATCTCACCTTGCCTACTTAAAACTTGATCAGTAATAATTGTGTCACTTGTAGCAAATCTTTTATCTAGTCCAATTTTAAAAAAACACTGTCAAGCAAACTCCAAAATTAAACCAGAATTACAGGTTCTACAGCCTACGTGCAGGCTTTTAGATGTTTACTCATGAAAGTGATTTTTTTTCCTCTCTTTTTTTTTTCCCCCCCAAACTAAGTCTTGAACAAGTGCCCCCTTGTGAGAGTTGACTGGGCCTCATCAAGCTGCAGATCATACACATCTAGAAATAATCCAGGACTTCTCTCAAAACTCTTTTAGGTATATTAATAAATCTTTCAACCTAAAAGCATTTGCAGCTTTAACAGAAATGAAATGAGATTCCAGAGCAATATTTTTAAATGCTTCTCCATGATTTCTTGCTGTACTTAAGGGGATCAAAAAGACTTCTTCTCAAAAGCTGAGAGAATGAAAGACCAGGGTTCCTGTTGGAACACACAGATGGGTAAGATTAAGAGTTTTTTAAATGTTTTCTTTCTTCCTCTTTGTTGTTCCTGTTGTTGTTGCATCTCATTCCAGTAATGGAGGAAAAAAAATGCATTTAAAACTCCACAAGTACATTAAAAATTAATGTTCACCAGGCTTAAAAGCCTGATATTATTGTCTTCCCAGGTGATAGTAATAAGATGATCAGAGAGGCAGGTTTTTTAGAACTGACAGATTACATCTAAGACACTCATATCTGTGTGTTTCATTCCCTTTGGTGATTTTGATGTTAACATATTTTGCCAAACTTTTTTTCATGCAAGAAATAGAGCATGGACAGTGCAGTTGATTTTTCTTCCTCAAATTCTGTGTCAATTTGTTATCCATTCAGGAATATAGTAGATGGCATAGCAGATTTTACATGTAAATCATACCGGTATAACAGACAAGCTGCAGAAGGTATGAAATGTTTCCTCACAAATCATAAGCTTGGCAGAATCACTATGTAAGCCAAAAGTCTTTTTTTTTTTTTTTTTTTCTCTAATTGCTGTAGTTTGTATCCCGCCGTGTAAGCAATCTTCTTCCTTAAAGTTATAATAACTTCCTTCATAAAAGCCATTGTCTTCAAAGAATTTGTTTCATGTAGACTGTAATTTTCAGAGAGTGGATAACAAAACAATTTTCCTGGTATTTTCTTACAGCAATTAGCTATAATGAAATTTAAGTGAATTACACATTCAGCTACTATCAGCTATCTAGGTCTCTTGTTCAAATCCCAGTGATCTCATTCCCCAGCCCATTTTACACATGTTACAGGTACCTTGATAATTGCTTCCAATGATTCCAGTTTCTGTGCATCTTGCATTTCTGATTACATTTTGAATAGTCAAACTACAAAAGGTGTTATTTAACTACAGATTTAATCTTTGGACCTACTTCAAATTAAGTGAATCAGTATACTTCACATTTTAGTTGTGTAAGCAGTTAGACCTGGGCAGTGCAGTTAAGAACTCACTTAAATGAACAGTGCTTTTGGGTAGGCTTTAACCTGTGACAGTTATGTAGTATTTCTTAGCTGAGTGAACAATAGCTTAGTAGATAGAGCAACTTGATAATATCGGTTTGCCTTATGATATTACTAATAATACTATTTTCTGCTCAGAAATCACATGCTACATACCTCATTAATTCTGCTTTGTGTTTTGCTGTGACCCCTACCTTACAAACTCAGTTTTTCAGAAGTGTTACAGCATTTGAAAATGTCTTTGCAATAATTCTTAGGTCTGAAGAAGCAACTGGAAAATGTAATGGGCCAGAAATGTCAGGATATTCCAGAAACTGGTTATGGTCACAACAGGAGAAGAAATTCAAATCAGTGCTTTGTATTCTGTCATGGCTGACTTGTTCTGCAACAAATGTTAATACCCCTGAGATAGAGTGAGAGCCCCTGCTAGACTGTATAATACTTTGAATTCTGTCTTGAAGTGTCTAGAGGCATAAAGAATAGCACAAAAATGGGAAATCCAAATGCTTTGTAGCATTGAAATATTTTCTAGAACTTGTGTCAGTCAAATGAATAGGACATGTCTGTCTTGTTTTACATGTGGAAAGTAAGCAGTGACATTGGCCTGCTCTTTTAGTACAAAATCTTCTGTCACAGAAGACTACAAGTCTGACAAGAAAGGAAAACAGTGAGTTTTCTGCTCTGGTGATTCATTGTATAATTTTAGGCCTGCAACTAGAACAGAAACCACCACATCCTTTACGGTGACTCTTTCACCCTTACCATCTAATTGAAACCTTCTGGATCTATAAATAAATCATAAAAATCTCCTATCCATATTATGAGATCTTGAAGGCTTCCAAAACTAATTGGCCCTCTGTTGGGAAACATACAAAAATAAGAGTGCTAAATTTTTCCAGCAATATTTTGGTAAACTTGTAAGTTGGCTAGGAGAGGTGGTGTAATCTCCTATTATGCATACTCAGGAGATTTGCAAGCAGAAACTAGATGGCTTAGAAAGGGATATTATTTGACTGGAGAAAATGATATGGGAATATTGCCAAAGTGGAGATTCATTGTACATAGAAGGGAGTGAAGGGGGAAAAAAAAAAAAAAAAGATGGCAAAATGCAACTGGAATATAATACTCTGTTTGAGAAGAATTGGACAAAAGACTCAAACTGTTAAATCTTAATTTAAACTTTCTGGGAAAATACCCCGATTTATTTTTTTGGTTTTGTTTTGTTTTTTGGCAAGAATAATCTCTGGCTTTCCCAAACAAAGATTTGTACCAGTCATTAGTAGTTAAAGCTGGTATTCTTACCCTAAATAATAGGAAAATGTCAATGTCACTGTTGGTGGTTCGTAGTATAGATGTTTACAGTAGGTATGTTGCTATCACTTCAATTAAATTAAACTGAGACTCATCAATTAAAAGTCCAACTATAAGTCTTCCTGGAAACTTGTTCCAAATTTGCTTACCCTTTAGGTCATGCAGCATCAGATTATGCCATAGTATTGCTTAAAAAAGGATGTATTTCTCCAATTGTTGCTCTCCCATGCTTCTTTCTGTGATAAACACAAACTTCAGAATTGTGGTGGATTTGACCTTGGCTGAGCTCCAGGTACCCACCAAGTCGCTCTATCACTCCCCCCGCAATTTACTCAGAACGACATGGGGGGAAAGAGAATAAGATGGGAAGAGCCCGTAGGGTATGATAAAGGCAGTTTAATAGGAGTGGGGAAAAAAAGCAAAGAACAAAAAGCAAACCACGTGCAAAGCGAAGCGGAACAAGATCTTATTCTCTACTTCCCATCAACAGGCGATGTCTGGCCTCTCCCGGGAAGCAGGGCTCTGGTACGTGTAGCTGTTGCTTGGAAGACAAAAGTCTTCACCAATGAATGACCCCAACCCCCTTCTCCTTTCTCTCCCTTTTATACTTTAGCTGACATCACACGGTGTGGAATGTCTCTTTGGTCAGTTTGGGTCAGCTGTCTTGACTGTGTCCCCTCCCAAGATCTTGCCCACCCCATCCCACTTGGAGGGGGGCGGGGGGGAAGATGTTGGAAAGTCAGCCTTGGTGCTGTGCAAACGCTGCTCAGCAGCAGCCACAACACTGGCATCTTACCTGCCTCCCAGTACCAAACACAGCACCATAAGAGCTGCTCTGGGGAACATTAACTCCAGCTCACCCAAACTCAATGCAAGAATATTTACTGAGGATTAGGTTTTGACACTATTGGGGGTAGAATTTAAAAGGATAATGCTCAAGGAGGTGCAGTCTTCAAATATTCTCAGTACTTGTACAGTGAAATCTTACAAGATGGTGTAGGTAGCTCCTCTGTGTATCTATCCCACTTCAGAGGTAGAGAGAAAGGAATAGAGGCTGTACCTTGTTTATCTTCCTCCATTCTTGAGACAAACTTTATATTTTACAGATTTTTTATTGTGCTAATGCTAAGCACAGCTCAGCACTACTAGGCATTCCCAGATACTCTTCCTTGATAATATTTATTTTGATTAGGATGAAAATTCTAACTAACTCTTCAGAGCTAAGTAGTGATTAGTGACAATTTGGAAAATCCTCAGATCTGCAGGTCCATATTCTCATGGGGGACTTCGGAAAGCAATACAATGGTGCACAAGCAATTTGTGAGATTTTTTGAAGCATGTCATGCATCCTAATGCAACTACTGGATATGCAGACTAAGAGTAGAGCTTTACTGAACTGTTTGCTTACAAATAAGAAAGAAGCTTTGAGTGCTGAGATATTCAGATTGTACGACTCTTGAAGCACAAGACTGGCACAATCCTTCAAGCAGTAAGAGCAGGCATAGCAAGCAGCTGCTGCAGAATAAGGCTAGCAAATTAGTTTCAAATGACACAGAAAAAGGTGGAGTACTCAGTATCTCCCTTTTTTTCAGTCTTCACAGCTAAGGTCAGCCTATATCTTTGCTAAGAAGTAATGACAAAGCACACAGTGAACCACTGATAGAAGAGGACCATATCAGGGACCATTTGTACCAGTTGTACAATGTCTATAGACATATGTTGTTGGTACTTTACAGGATGCATCCACGGATGCTAATAGGGATGGATGACGTCATTGCAAAGCCACTCCTTCATTTTTTGAAGATTATAGAAGCCATGGGAATTCCAAATGAGAGGAATTATCTGGGAGGAGATGATCAGTAACCTACTGCACCACATAGGTGTGCACAAGGCTATGGGACCAGATGGGATCCACCCAAGGGTACTGAAGGAGCTGGCAGAAGTGCTCACCAAGCCACTCTACAGGCCTGTCAGTCTGGCCTCGGTGCCAGGGAAAGGTATGGAGCAGGTCATCTTGAGTGCCATCACACGGCACATACAAGACAACCAGGTGATCAGGCCCAGTCAGCATGGGTTTATGAAAGGCAGGTACTGCCTGACTAATCTGATTTTCTACAACAAGGTGACCGGCCTGGTAGGTGAGTGAAGAGCTGTGGACATTGTCTCTCTGGACTTTAGTAAGGTCTCTGACACTGTCTCCCACAGCATTCTCCTTGAGAAGCTTATGGTGCAAGGCTTGCACAAATACACCCTGTGCTGAATAAAAAACTGGCTGGATGGCCAGGCTGAAAGAGTGGTATTGACCGGAGCTAAATCTGGCTGGCATCTGGTCACAAGCGGTGTTCCCCAGGGCTCAGTACTGGGGCCTGTTCTCATTAATATCTTTATTACTGATCTGGATGAGGGGGTTGAGTGTACCTTCNCTCTTCTCCCTGGTGGCATGTGACAGGACCAGAGGTAATGGATGCAAGCTGCGCCAGGGGCGGTTTAGGTTGGGTATTAGGAAACATTTCTTCACTAAAAGGGTCATTAAACATTGGAATAATTTGCCCAGGGCAGTGGTGGAGTCACCATCCCTGGAGGCATTCAAACGGTGTGTGGACCTGGTACTTAGGGACATGGTTTAGTGGTGAGCTTGCAGCGTTTAGTCGATGGTTGATGATCTTGAAGTCTCTTCCAACCAGAGATATTCTGTGTGAAGAGGAACTGTAAGTTGTCATTGCCATCTACATAAAAGGCAAAAAGAAAGAATCAGGGAACTACAGATTATTTGACAGGTTAAGTAGTTAATAGCTGAGCATCTGATTTCTTTTTATGTTTTGGTTTTTTTTTTGATTTCTGTCTGATGAATGGAAGAGGAACAGAAGAGACAATTCTTTTTTACTGGATAGAATAGGATATTTATGAGCAAACATTTTTGTGCAAAAATAACTGTGGTGGGGCCAGATCAAAATGTTGATTCTGGTAGCTGAAGACCTACTGAAACTAAAGAACAGACAGCAACAAAGAAAAAATATTTCTAGGTGAATTCATATTAGTCAATTGCAACCTGTTCTATTAACTTTTAGCTTTTGGCTATTTCATTCATAACAGTGCAAAGTGTTGCCTCTTTAGAAAGGAGCTGTTACAGCCAAAATGTATTTAAATTGAAATAATGAAGATACCATAATTACAATATCCCTCACAGTGGCAAACTGACAGAAATGTTTTTCTCTTCGCATGATTCATGAAAAAAAATTGCAGGGGTCCAATAAGATTTGCCTTTTTTATGCCGCAGTCAAACAACTCTGTTAGAAAAACTTTGTAACGAAAATCCAGACTTCATCGTACAGAAACTCGTCCTACAGATATTACAGAAACAAAATGTGACTGAGCTATAAATCTGATTTGAACAGTTCACTTCTGCTAGGTTTTAAAAGTATTTGGTCAAGCAATCCCTGTGATTTTCATATAATCTGAAAGAAAAATATTTGGCTGAAACAGCTCCCCTGAATCAGTACCAAACCTACAAGCATCTTTCTGGTATGAATTTATTCCTTTCGGTATCTATTTGCAGAAAATACACCAAAGTATTTCTAAATCATTGTAGCATTCACAGCAGTTTGTATGCTTCTGTGGAGGACATAAGAACACATGAGGTTACAATATTTTGTACAGCAAAGTTTTACAAGTTGAGATGAATTGTTTCAAATTTATAATTTAATCATGAAAAGGAACTAATTGACTTAATTTTACCCATTAGGCTAATTTAATTTCCGATGTTATATTATGGTATGAGTATTAGCGAAATTTTACTTGTATGTTGAGTAATATGTTATATTAGCAAAGGAGCCAATTTTATAGAACTCTGTTTAGTAACTTTCAACATTTGAACTTCTGGGACATTTCAAATTTGCAATCTGAATAAGAATGAACAGACACTCTAAAATAATGAGATTCTGTTTTTTGACAGGCCTATTAAGTATTTTGTTAATAATTCCTTGTTGAAATTAGTAAGAGACCACATCAATTCAAGAACAGAAACATATATTAATTTTTAATAAAGAGTATACATGGTAATAAATGTTATTAACTTAATCTAAAGATCTAAGCAATTATAAACATTTAAGAGATAAAAGTGATTTTTTAAAAAATCTATTCACGTAGTATTTTTATAGATAATAAAGTCAGTTTTTTAAAAAAATATTTTTAACATTTCCATGACAGCATCACTCAGTAAGAGTTAAGCTGATCAGTAATTGGTCAGATACCAAAACCAGACTAGTTTGTTGAATATATCCTCAATTTGTAGTTTTCACTGAGAAATTAAATAATCTGCCAGTAAATCACATCATACTGACAAATTGGTTTTCCACTTGATTGATTTTATGTTTAATGTATAGTCTGTGACAGTATACTTACACAGGTGCATAAATTGAAGTTTCATAGGTGAAGATTTAAAATACGTTAGCAACTCTTGTGAGTTATGGAGTACTTAAATGCAATCTTTTGTACTCATCATTTTCAGTACAACAGTAGTTTTAAAGAAAGTCTGCCTAAATGTGTGAAAGTCTCCTCCAACCCAGCCTGTTCTATGATTCTATGACATGGAAGAGTGCTGAAGAATGAAGGATCCCTTATTAGCTATCCGTGCTGGCCAAACATGAACCTGCTTGAGTCTCATAGTTGTGATAATGTCATACTCTTCCCAGTCTGGTTGACTGAGAGGGCAGCTCACAGCAACAGAAGAGTAAACATACATTTTTCTCTATCCATGTAGGCTTTCTCAAATTTGAACTTTGATTGTTTGTGGTTGATACCGTCTTTGTTTTTTGTGTTTTTTTAAAGGTCAAAATATTAAAATGTGGCACAGAATCAGAGAATAATTCATGCTTGAAGGGAACTAGAGTTTTCTAGCACAACTTCCTGTTCAGGCAGGGTCAACTGCAGGATCAGGCCACATTTCCCAGGGCCATGTCCAATTGAGTATTAAAAAACCTTCAACGATGGAAACTGCACAATTTCCCTGGGCAAACTACTCCACTTCTGACTGTACTTGGGCTGAAAAAGTTTTTCCTTATATTCAGTCTGATCTTCTCTTTTTCCAGCTTATGACCATTGTGTTGTTCTCCTCCAGCTCAGTGCATGGCTCCATCTTCTCTGTGTAGTTTCCTTGTTGGTTCTAGGGTGACAGTTGTTAGGTCCCCCTGAAGCCATTTCTTCTCCAGACTCAACAAGCTCTGGTCCCTTGGCCTCTTCTTGCAGGGAGATTGACCCAGCCTTAGTCATCCTGTTAGCCTTCCCTTGAAGAACCAACACCCCTGGCTTTTGCTATAGTGAGGAATCCAAAACTGGATGCAATACTCTAGACGTGGTCTAGCAAGTGCAAAGCAGAGGGTGACTATCCTGCCTCTTGAATGCTTCATTTCTTGTGGTTGGCTAATTGAACACTCCCTCTGAACAACTAGATATTTTATATCATATTCCTAGCACCCTAGCCCTGCCAAGGCCTGGTGAAGAAAGCTTAGTAGATAGGTGAATGGGAGAACTTCATTCACTTCTTCCTACTTCTAGGACTGTGCTGATCTTGTGCGGAGAAATTAAGACTTGTATTGATCAAAACACTTTCTGCTATGCTGAATAATTTTTGAGGTGTTTTGTGTTTTGGAGGCCTCTCTGACACTGTGCTTCCTCACAGAGTTCCATATCAAAAAAGTGCCTAAGCTGAATTCTATGGAGGCTGAATCTGACACAGTAACCACATAACACGTTGGTCTCATTTATTTGAACAAGGATCTCCCTACAATAATATGTGTAATTGTTCCTTAAAGATGGCTAGTTTATTCTAGCTGATGACTACACACTAATTCTGCAACTTAAACGGAATTTAAGGTAATGGGATGCCATTAGACCTAGGGATTATAATTTTAAATAGAATTGTGCTACTAATTAATGTTTTGTGTGTTTTAAAAGTGTTTATGCAGTAAGAAAGAGAATACTGGGGCATCCTCTACATGTCCTTATGATATCAAAGCACCAAACTAGTTCAGTGATTACAACCAGTACTTAATGATACACAACAGCAGCACAGTACATTTAATGAGATTTTATTGACTTCAATTATAGATAAACTAATCAGAAGATAACTACGGAAAGGAAAGTGAATGAAGCCAAACACTAAACTTGAAACATACATATTGGAAATCAATAGTGTTTCAAATTAAACACTTATAGACCAATCATTCAATGATTAATAAATGATACGCAACTTGCAATTGATCCACTCCCTAAAAAATATGCAAAATATGTTAATGCAGTTAAATTATGATGTCCTTTACAGTTCCCGGTTGATAATTGTGCTGTTTGTATGCAAAGATCTTTATAGTGTGTACAAAATATAATTTAAATTCAGTAAATATTGTATAATTCAAGTACACAGCAACTCTGCTCTCCTCTCCCAGAATATGCAAGGCAATAAGGAAGAAAAAAAATAAATTATAATTTCCCTTTGTTGCAGTTAGATGATAAACAGTGCTAACAGTATTATTTCTAAATTATGAATAGCTAACTTTGTCAAAACGTGAATGTTGAGTCTGATATACTCCAGGAGACTGATTTTTTATTTTTTTTAATTTGTTTTTTCTTTTCTACACTTTAAGATTTCCTTTTCATTTCAGTGTCACTATAAAGGTTTATATGGCATGCAGGTTATTTCTTTCAAGTCTGGAGCTTAAAGGCAGCAGAAAAATCAACTCTAACTATGTTGTGCTATTTAGATACATGCAAAATTATCCAGAGTGTAGTGTCTTGTCTCTTTTATGCTGGAAGACATCTTGGCCGGCCTTTGGCAGCTGTAAAGTGTCTTCATTTTGTGATCTCCTTTCTGCAGTGCCTCTGCAAACTCTTCAGAGCCTGCCTCTTTTAAGCAAGCTCAGGTTCTTTTCTGAAAATAGCAATTTTCTTTCCTTATGTCATCTACCCTTAGAGTAAAACGGTGGCCTTGAAGACATCACCATGTGCTTATAATGCCTTAAACCATGTGGGAGTTACACAGGTCTTAGATGTAGAGCCTATCCTTCAGGAACTTCCAATTTCAGTCAATGTCAATCAGTCAGTCTCAGATTAAAGGATTCTAAATATCCATGCCAAATTATTTCATTTGCAGTTGTTATTTTCCTACATTCCTCTTTCTGGGATCTTCAGCAACTCTGAAAGTTGGAAACCTAGGCTGAAAAACTGACAGTTTAATAGTCCTTTCACTTTACCATGCAGGATATATTCAGGATCAGCCCCAATAAGCCAACTGTATCCTGGGCTGCATCAAAAATTGTGTGACCAGCAGGTCAAGGGCGGGGATTCTCCCCCTCTACTGTGCTCTTGTGAGACCCCAACTCTGCAGCCCCCAACACAAGAAGGACATGAATCTGTTGGAGAGGGTCCAGAGGAGGCCACAAAGATCATCAGGGGGCTGGAGCACCTCTCCTACAAGGACAAGCTGAGGGAGTTTGGTCTGTTCAGCCTAGAGAAGAGAAGGCTCGGGGGAGACCTTCTAGCGGCCTTGCAGTGCCTGAAGGGGGCCTACAGGAAAGCTGAAGAGGGACTTTTTATAAGGGCCTGTGGGCATAGGACAAGGGGCAATGGTTTTAAATAAAAGCAGGATAGATTTAGATTAGACATTAGGAAGAAGTTCTTTACTATGAGGGTGGTGAGACATGGGAACGGGTTACCCAGAGAAGTTGTGGATGCCTCATCTCTGGAAGTGTTCAAGACCAGGCTGGATGGGGCTTTGAAAAACCTAATCTAGTGGGAAGTGTCCCTGCCCACGGCACAGGGGTTGGAACTAGATGGTCTTTAAGGTCCCTTCCAACTCAAACCATTCTATGATTCTGTGTTTCCATAACAGATATTGCAAGTGGATATTGTGAGACTCATGATGAAACCATAAAGAAACCTTGTAACTTCTGTTTCTTAGAATGTTACGTCTAAATTTTCTTTTAGCTTTTTATTATTCTTTTTGTTTTGTTTTTTAAAAAAATAATAGTATTTTCAGGTAAAATTATACAGGGAAATGTTACTTAATTCTGCCTGATAAAACTTGATTTTAAAGGAAGACCTTACAAATGCAGTGAAAAGAGAAACACAAGATGGAGGAATATTGGCATTCAGGCCCCTCCCTCCCTCTCTCTCTCTCTTCCCCTCTCCCTTTTCCTTTTTACCAAATCACTATCTTCTTTCAAAATGACAGAAGATGCAGCAGACATTTAAAAGAGTTTTGTTCTTCAGCCTACTTAAATACTTTATCAACAGCAGGAACTCCTGGCTAGTGAAAAGATAATTTATTTTGGAATATTCTCTTCTAATCTAGTATAGTTAATACACAGAAATTTGTTTATTATTGTAGAACTTCAAGTGAACATTTCTCTTAGAGGCATTTTAAAAAAAATTTTTGCATCTGTACCTGAGCACAGTCCCTGCTTTTAAAATGTGGCAGCTTATTTTGTTGTATGTTTGAAATTTGTCTATGTTCTATGGAATTTATTTCTCAGGTTGATCCTCTCAGTACATCTGCAAAAATACACCTTTGAGGCAATATAAATTGTTATGGCATTTGATTAATTTCAGATTTAAAGACATGGGGACCAAATATTGTTATTTCTTACTATCATAACAAATCCCGCTCATTAAGAGAGTCCTTGAGTGAAAATCCCAAACAAAAACATTCAACAGCATAAAGGTTTGATTCCTAGTACGAAGTGAACTTTCAACTTTGCAATTAGACTCTAATTTCACGGGGGCAGAACGGTTGCAGTTTTGCCATGAGAGATTTGCATTCATGGAGGCTTATACTATAGTTTCTGCAGGCTGTACTATGTGCTGTGGGCACTCCAAAGATTTCTTTTGTTCTGCTTCTGCTCACAACGCATAGTACTGAGGAACTTGAACGCTAAAGACTTTAATGTAGCTGCACATTGTCACACACTTGTATTTCGTTTGATAATCCTGTGACAGTACATACCTTTCTTTTTCATGCCTGAGTAGATGCACTGACTCACTCGCTGAATATCGTCATCAGATCATATTCTCCCAGTTGTCAGTGCTTGACTCTGGGTGATTTCTGCCTGCTGAAAAAAAAAATCTGCTAGAAAGCCCTGATGTTCCATAGGAGAATCAAAACACCAAATTCTTGGTTTAGCTTTGCCAGGCCAATGGGAGTGAGAATAACACTGACCACTAAAATTAGAGCTGTGTGTATAATTTGGCAGAGAAATATTTTGCTGCTGCAGGATGTATTTAATTTCAAGATGCATTTCCACATCACTAGGGTATTGTGACTGTATTGTTTTGGCAAGCTAGATCAATCCAAAATTATATGACAGGTGGAAGAAGGAAAAATAATTTCTTTACCCATACTGAAAGAACACAGTGTAAAGAGCACAAAAGAGTATGGAGAAGGCAATAAAGTCAAGAAATAGAGCTGGATCCTCTGTTGGTAGAAATAAAATTACTTCACTGATTTGGATGAGGTCTATCTGATTACTTCAGCCATGGAACCTGCTCTTGAATGGAGATTGTTTAATTTCCTGGCATCGTGCAGAATAATTGCCTAGGGAATCTCAAAATATCTCTTAAAAACATAGGAACTAGCAAAGAGGAAAAATTTGCATGTTCTAGCTTATCTCTCTGCTAATATAGATTTTGTCTCCGTATCTCCAACTTCTAAATCTTTTTCCAGCTGTGTAGGACACTGTACTGTATTTCAAGTACCATTTGCTTCTGAGACTTGAAAACTATGTGTTGTGATCCACTGTTGGGTTGAATATTTTGGCAGCAGTTAAACCCCCTTGCTTTCCAGCCAACCTCAGATAATTCTTGGTGGCTAGGGGTGGCTAGGCTTAACTCTGGAATGATGTCCAATTGGGTATTCTATAGTGACCAGGTTTTGTGTTTCTCAGGAACAGAATTAAGACGCAAAGCGGAGTCAAGTGCCAAGTCACTTTATTTGGCCCACAACAAGTATGCGAAGGAAAGAGAGAGAAAGAGAGAAAAGAGTGAGAAAGAGAGTGAGAAAGTTGCAATAGCTACCGCTATGGATCCACAGCATCCTGTCAGTCCAATGTATCTTCAAGTCTGGTGGGAGAATGTTCCATCTAGTCTTTGTTGGTCTTGCCTTTTATGTCATTCTCCTGTTGCACAGTCAGTAAGTTCTCGGAACTACTTTTGCATACCCACACCTCCCACTTGGTGGTAGGCACATACCCAGTACCATAACTAGAGGATCCCTGAAGATCGCAGGGGGCGCCAGCCCCCCCCATATCCTTCATTTGACCCTGGGCCTGGGCGCATGCACAGAGGACTTGGGCTATATGGTCCGAGTCAACAGGATGCATATGTGTACCAGACGGGTAGATCTTCCTTGGTTGCCGTGATGATGAAGTTTCAGTGGTTAAACTGTTCTTCCAAAAATGTTGGGACATATCTCTCAGTGGTTAAACTGCTCTTCCAAAAATGTTGAGGCATATCTCTATTCCTTACTCCAACAATGTTGAGACATATTTCTAGTCCCTGACAATATGCCAGACAGGATTACTGGCAATAGGATTCCTTCCTAGTACTAACTACATATATAGAGAAAACCACTTATATCACTCTAGCATTTTTTTTCTCTGCCTTCCTGCTTTTTCTGAAATACTGACAAGTCGTTTTCGTCTCATTTTACTCTCTTCAGAAAAAGGCAGTTTTAGGATTTTTTCGGACAATGGAAAATTTGAATAGAATAGTAAGAAAAGCTTTCCAGGATGGTAATTCAGCTCTTAAATTCTCCTTTCTGAAGTGAAGGTGCATTATCTACTTTGTGCTTAAACCAACTACATAGAGAAAAAGCTGCTCCCTAATCCTATTACTATTACCTCCTCATTGGAATTCATTTTGTACATTTTACGTCCTTGTGCATTGTATGTGCACAGAGTCACTGTTGCAAGATCTTTGTACCTCTGGATTTAACTCAGGATTTGCCTCTTAATCTTTGTTACCAGGCTAACAGCAAGCTATAATCAATTTCTCATTAATCATTCTTGATGTACTCAGCTAATTAGCAAAGTAAAGCTGGCAGAGAGAGTCTTTTATTAATATAGGTAAGCTTTGGACAGGTTATAGCTTCAACTTGTTACCTTTATACATGTCTCTATTTCATCATTAAAATTTCTGTATCAATACCTTTCCTTGAATGGTATGTTGTATTTTTCTCCTAGAGATGTGGATAGGTGCAATCCAATGAACATGCATGTCTGAATATTTTAAATACCATGATCTGCTGTGCCAGATTTTGAACTTACACATGAAATTATTCATGCTCATTGGCACTTTAGAATGGAGAACCTAAGCCTTAATTTTCCTTTTCAAATAAAATTCTGTTTGTTTGTCCTTGATTCTTCATTCCTTTCTATTCGTGTGTTCATTGTTCTACTGGTGCTGAATAAGCTCTCATAAGACACGGTATCAGTTCCCCTTCGAAGATGGGCATTTGGAAATTCTATGGATTACAAGGCATGAGAAGTAGTTGAAAAGCCACAGAGATCAGTGAGAACAGCCACCATCTCCCAAAGGACATAAAGCCGTCTGCTTTCCCTCATGCCTGTCAGTATGGTTCAGTGACTGCGAACAAAATTATCAGGTGTACTATAGGATGCCTTTTGGAGTTCATCCAGAGGGTTGGTTGCATTGCATGAATAGCTTGGCCCAGAGTTACATGGATTTCTTGTTTGTGTGCAGATGGGAGAGTGAATACAACATACTCTGATCCCGGATATGTCCCTGTTTTGCACAGCTGTCTGATACACTTTTGCTAGAACACGAGAATAATCACTTGCACTGATGTATTCCTTAGAGCTTAATATAATTGTGTATTTACAAAACAGTATTATGTGGTAATGTAATCAAAGTTCTCTTAATGCTCTTCATATTTATATGAAAGTTGTGAAACAAGAAAATACCTAAAAGCTTCCTCTTGAACATCTTGCTTACGGAGTCCTGAGTTTGTACACCTTGCTGCTTATCAGCATCCTTTCTTTTGCAGTTCATTTGGAATCTTACTTCATATGAGCTCATGTTGTAAGATTTTGCTCAGAGACCTTTTTATAAGTCTACTTACAATCTTGACATACTTTAGCTACCGTGTCCTCTCAGCAATTACATTTTCACATGTAATATGAAAAAAAGCCGTTATCTTTCTCTGTCACAATTATTTATTTTTAAACCTTTACTTCCTCATTCTTAAAATGTTGTTATTCTCCAGATGTCTACCTATTTTTCACTTACAGTACTGGTTCTGTTCTTTAATAGTTATTCAAAGTAAACCAGATTTCAAGATTGCAGCATATGAACTTCAAGTTGTTGCTTCCCTTTCCTCCTCTTTCTACTCCAAGTCTGCATCTATCCAGTACTCTTCAAAACATATTGGCAGGAGTTTAGTAAGTTTGTTAATCAGCTTCCTTGAACCTCAAATATGTATTAGCTAGTACCAGTGATTTGCTGGTAGGTTTTGTTTTCTTTCCTGCTCTACCTGTGGTACCCACTTCTTAACCTGTTAACAATTCTGTTTACACCTCTGTTAATTTAAGCTATTATTTTTCCCGTGATCTCTAACTTTGACAGCTTCCCCATAATATTATTATCAACAGCAACGCTTCCATGTCTTATTTGTTATTGTCCTTTTCCATCTTCCTAAACCTCTGACCTTTCCTGTTCCTTTCAAATGGATTGAACACAAATACTTAATTCTAAATTCTGTAAGATTTTAAAATTATTATAGTAGCTACCTCTACCTGGCAGGAAAGCATTCTTTCTTAAGTAATCCGACTCTGCTGTTTCCAGTCATGCACCGATGCTCATATTTTCAATCGTGCTTCTGCCTTTAGTTTCTAGTTTGTGGTGCTTCCAATATGACAAGGTGATGTTAGCATCGGCTTTGGCTCCTGTGTGTTCTCTCAGCTTGTTTCAGGCACTAGTGGAACAATAGTTCCACCCATCCATAGACAACTGTTATTTCAATATCCATAGTATCCAGGAAAATACAGATAATATGTGACTTATGTGACAATGTTGAGGAGCAGTATATATGTTGGTAAATGAAATCAAGATGATCTTGTTACCAGAGGAAAAAGTCATGAGATGTATTGCTCTATCTGTGATTTCTGTCTTGTGCATTTTCATCACATGCTGTATAGCCTGTGTCATAGCAGAGGAACTTTGGAGTATTGAACACCTATAATACACATTATGTACACATAGGAAAATAATAAAAAATATAGTAAAAAAGTAGATGAAAAAGTTGTTCTTTCAGAGGCAGGAAATCACCTGAGAAAGCTGTAGCTAACCTTAGAAGTCATTAGACCTAAAAACCCAGTTGCCTGATAGAGCTCAGTAGTGTCATTAGCAAATTTACTCCTAACATTTTGAAGACACTAATTACTGAAGCTTTCAGCTTTCATTGTTTATAAAGATAAATTCCATAAAAGTCAATATTTGATCGCAACCAATGGTGAATACATAGAAAAATAATTCTTACCACAATATCATTAAAATTATTCTGCATAATGCTATATTCATTATCTCCATAATTACCGTGACATATTAAAATGGCATGATGCTTTTCAAAGAGCAATACCCAAGGCAAGAGTCTGGTCTCTGAAAGACAGAGGAAAATATTGGTTTAAAGAATAGTTACATATATGGTCCAAAGTAGAGATGCTCAGGGTTGCTTCACTGACTAGGTTTTGTTTTGGGGGTGTGTGCGGGGAAGGGATAGATATTTTTCAATAAATGTATTCTTTCTGGAGGCCTTCAATAAGGACTACATTTTTTTTAGTTTGCAGCTTCTCTTTGAGCCCCTGAGGAATCATGGTTGTGCTCTTCCTCGTAACAATCAATTTACACCTCTTGTGCAAGCCACTTAGGGCAGTCATTAAGCAGGGGAAAAATGTTTTAACCTGATTGTATCCAAAGTTGAAATCAGACTCTTTGTGTCTGAATCTGAATAAAGAAAAAAGATACGACTGAAGACATGAATACTAACGAAAGATGCATTTATTTACTATTAATATATACATCTTATCTTGAGCAATCTCTTTAGTTACTTAAACCAGAATATGTGTAACTCAGCACTGGTTTTTAGTCAACAAGTAATAACAAGCTATTAAATCCTATGGTATATTAATTTGCTTTATTTTAAATTTATCTAACTCAGGTTATGATAAATCTGTGTTTGGAATTAGAATTGCAAGGAAGATAATACTGATAGAAAAAACAAACCCAGCAGGTTTAGAGTGACTGAGGCCTTTGTTAAAAACCTAAAAACGTACCATGTCTTTTTTTTTTTTTTTTTTAAACAGGGAAAGTTTGAAATATCGTTTTGAAGGCTGTTTTTTCTGTATATATCACTGATAAAATGAATAATCAGTGAATCTTCCAATCCATAAAGTTACTTAGGGAAATCAAAGGGTTTAGATAGAGGAAAGGAGACAAACTGTTTGATTTTTCTTTCATCCTTGTAGGTTTGTTAGGATTAATATTATAAGACCCTGGATAAAAGTAAAGCTATAGCAGTGGGATCTGATGATCTAGTTTTCATTCATTAAGAGGGTTTCCCTAACTTTAGCTATAAGACAAATTTAGGCATTGTGTCTGCTCTGTTGAAATCTAAGCCTTCCAGCTCAAAAACTGCTATGAACATTATTGAAGACCAGCAGATACAAAGCAATGATGTACTCCGATTGCAATCAGAATCATGAATTAGAAACTGATGCACTATAGAATATGAAAATAAGTATTCTGTAGTAAATCAGATGAGAGGAAGTTTATAATGACAGTAATAATTAGCTTGATTTTTCCCCCCAACTCTTACACAGTAAACTACTGTATTTTACCAGCCAGATATATTTTCAAATATGTACCTCATATTTGGTTAGATTTAGGATAGTAAGGAAGAACATTTTGGTTTTAGTATTTCTGGATTTCTTTATGTGTTTGAAATCTTCTTGCGTTTGGAGAAAGATTAATAAAATGTGAGAGAAATCTGAGGTTAAAGATTAACCAAGTGAAAGAGAAATTTGGGGTTACTTGTGGAATGAAAGGAGAAATGATTCTGAGCAATTTTGATATTTATAATGATAAAGCATTACAATAATACACTGACATTTCTAAATTGCATAGTGTTACTGACTTAGAATGGAAGGTATAGTTAGTCCTAAAAATCATGCATTTGTTCAGAAATCTCGATAGAGATGGCAAAATTTTTTTGTGATCATCATCACATTTTAAATAACCATAAAAAATAAATAAATCTGTCTACGGAGAGAAAGGAAGATGACTGCAGAAGCGCAAGCCACTGCTGTCTGGTCATACAGGAGGTTGGTATCATACATGGGGTTAGTATCATCAGCTTCCACCTTCCTGCAGCTGGTGGCTGCTGTTGTGGCAGAAGTGACAGTACACTGACTCTACAGCCAGTTTATCATATGTGTTGAGACAGATCTCAATCACATTTTTTTTTTAAGGCAATATACCAGATGAACTACAATGGTTAAGGAGCTGGCAGAAGATAATTTCGTATATCATAAAATTCCAACATCGTATCATCTGGAACTGTGTTAATAAATTCCTAAGTTTATTAACATGCAATAGCGTGATTAGTTTGGACTTGCAGGAATACACTTTCTGTAACAGAGAATTTGCCCACTGAGGGCAAATCCCTCTGGTGGGATGGAAAGGAGAAAATGCAACAAAAATCTCAAGGGTCAAGACAAAAGATGGAGTGGACATAGTCACCAATTATGGTTATGGGCAAAAGACAAACTCAAGTTGGGGAAACAAAATCAATTAAAAAAAAAAATCACCAATTTACCAGTTGAATCAGAGTAAGACAGTGATAAATACAACTAGATCTTAAAAACACCCCTCCCCTCTTCCCCTCTTCTGAGGGACCAGCAGACTGGTGAGAGGGATTATGTTTGTAAGTAGCTTTAATATTTGACAGCACTCATTTGTGCTGCACATTTCAGGTGAGTGTGGTTTTCTAATATCAGTGTGGCCTACAATGCCTTTAGTATTGCTCTGAAAAGTGGATGCACACTCACACAACTGTTGAACTGTTCTATTTCTGACGATCTATAAACAAGACAATTATTTTCTTTGGCCTTCTCAACCGTGGAATGACTGTACTGACATAAAAGTTTGGCATCAATTCTTTCCATCTCTCTCAGCACATTAGTGTTCAAATACCAAAACTTTGCTGCAAGCTAAAATGAATTACTGGACTGACAGTATTTGTCATGAGATCTCATTTTCATATTGTATAATTATACAGATATGAAATATGAATAGCAGCTATTTAAAAATAGCTCAAAATAGCCCATATAGACAATTTCTTCCTTATAGGAGAAATGTTAAATAGTAAGTATATGTATTTTGAGCCTAATTTTTACGATTCTTTCTTATTTATATTTGGATTTTGCCAGAATATACTTGAAAGGCTCCTGATGTGGTGTTTCGAGTATAATAGCAAACCCCAATCCCAAATTTCCATTCCAGTAAACCATGAATGGATTAGTTGCATTTAAACTACTTTGTAAACCCGTAAAACATTTTTTTTTTTTTTTTAAAAATAGAAAACTAGACATGAACTGAAAGGTTGCATCAACCAAATTACAAAGTCATTTTTTAATCTGTAATGATATCCAAGGCATGTCCTTGGTTTTCTCCTGTAATCACGAATGTTAGTGTTCAGTAACCTTTGGAAGCTACCTCAGAGGGACATTAATCCTTTCCATATACCTTTACTTTTCCTTCTGGCATGATTATTTCTGACAAGCCAGGAAGTGAAATATCCCCTGAATCATTGATTCATTGTGAATTAATTTAATCTGAGTGCCAGATCTTAAAATAATATAATTTCATTGAATCATCCAGCCTTTCCTCAAGTAGGTGTCATCTGTTATCATTCATTAAGCCAATCTGGAATCATGATTTCTCTGATTAGCTACCCGAATTGACATATTCACAGCTAAATGAAACAGAAGAAATTCATTGGGTTGCAGTGGCCAAAGGTACTTATTATAAACTTCAGGAACACTGAGATTGGCAGCAGTGCTACTGTTATGTCTGTCACCTACATTGCCAAGGTAGGCAATCACAAAAGTAATATTTAAACGTGATAACCTCAAGATGCAGCACATAGTGTCTGCATTGTTCCTAATATGTTTTCTAGATGTACTGTATAACACAGGATTTCCTCTATTTTAATCTGAAATCCATACTAAAACCATGCAGGTTATTAATTTTCCTTGTATTTCATAGATTTTCTTTTTAATATCGGACAAAGGATTTGATTATGATATAAAAGGTATTGTGCCTACTTCCTCTTCCTTCTTGCCTTCCCTGAGTCTGCCTAACCAGTCCCATTACACCTAGATCCTTCTAGAAAGAAAACTTGACAAATTTTTTCTCACTGCCATTGATTACCTGTTGTCACTGTAAAGGAATAGGAAAGGTCTGAGATTATGTGGAGTGTGGCAAGCATGTCCTCCCTTGTATGAACTTTGTTATTCATCATTCTTCCAGGTTTCCTTTCTGGAAGTCTCACCTGGGTAGCAAAACAGCCAGCATTAAGGTGTTCCCATCATTAGGTAATAGGACTGGACAGAAATTCACCATCACCTCCAGCCTCAGAGCTCTCTGCCACAGTAGTTATGCTGACATTGGTGTGACAGTGCTTCAATTTTATTGATTGCACTTGTGATGAATTTGGCATGTCCAGTTTAAATGTGATGCTTGAGTACATTTTTTAAAACTCAAGTATGTGATTTACTTTCTGAGATCATTATTTCAGATAGCTATGGGCAGCAGGAAATGAACAAAATCAATTTCTACCTGTCAGGAAACACCTTTTGTGTCCTACCTGCAGTGGCCAATTTTGCTTGCACTGATATGTTGGGTATTTTAGAGCCAAATATCACATCCAATTGTTTTTTTCTGCCATAACCTGAGTTTCTCCTGTGCAACATGCAGAGCTCTGCTCAGCTCTTCTCTCGCTGTTAACTTACTTTTGAGAAAGAGAAAATAAATTTGGAAATACTTTGGTAATGGTCAACAGAATGAATGATGAACAAAGAGGCTCAATAGACTTACTTTGAGTAGCAACATCCCCCTCTCAATGGTATACTGTTGAATTCAGCAGGAATGAATGTGAAGTGAATTATTAACTGATACATACCTAGACTAAAACTGAGAACCATGGAAAATGTTTCCTTCCCTGTGTTTACTTTGTCCATTCGATCCTGTGG
This sequence comes from Baryphthengus martii, assembly GCA_013396935.1. Taxonomy (NCBI): domain Eukaryota; kingdom Metazoa; phylum Chordata; class Aves; order Coraciiformes; family Momotidae; genus Baryphthengus; species Baryphthengus martii. The sequence goes on along the minus strand of VWZK01014990.1, from coordinate 54,505 downwards.
GGACAGACCTCTGGGGTGATTCAGGATCTTTCTTCCTATAGCTCGTGCTTTGTGTCTTGATCCTTGGGACTTTTCTAAATGTCTTGTGTTGTCTGGCAGGAACTGATCTTGAAGCTCTTACTCTACCATGCACTTGTCCTTTCTCTCTTTCACGCCAACTTACCTCTATTTCTCCCTAAGTTTATATGCCCCCTTGGGTCACAGATATGTTTCTTTTAACTCTGCCTTTGGTAGGTCTGTTGTTTTGTGCTATTTCAAGAACTTCTGTTTGGGTTTTTTTGTGGTGTTTGGTTTTGGGGTTTATTTGACCTTTTTTTTTGGTTTGTTTTTTTTTGTTTAGTTGTAGGGTTTTTTTGTAAGGTAGGAAACACTTTCTTCTAGCTCCAAGGAACTCAGTTTTGGTATCAGTGACCTATTTTAAATATAAGTTAAGTAGTAAGTTTTAACTAAATATTACAGCTAAGTCTTCATGATCCTTCATCTGACACATACCTGTTAAGAGATCTTGTCAGCAGAGGCAAGCCTGATACAGCACTTTACGGAACCAGATGACTAAAGCTTTGCTTTTTCTATGAGGGTCTCTGTCTTTACTTCTAAAAATATATACCTAGAAAAATTTCTCACATTTTGTATATACACAGAAAAATAAGAAGACTAAACAAGAGAGAAAAATATACATGTAAGTTTAATTAAAGTGGCACATAAAGCTGTAAATACTTTTGTATTTGAAATCTAAACAGAATTTGCCAAAGGTATGTATGTGTGTGTGTGTATATATATATACACACGCTACATTTCATAAGGTTAAAATGAGAGGATTTCTGTTTTGTGAGAGCACTGAACTTTCTGAGGCTTGGGTTTGGCTGTCATATGAAATCTTGACTGGGGCAGGTATAAGGAATTTTTCTTTCAATAAGATAATATTTTCTTTTTCCAACACTTCCACAAAACCGTTGTAAATTTTCATAGTTACGAAATATTTCATGCCAGAATATTAGGTAGTGTAAATCAGCATGAGTTCTGTAATCGCAGTGGAACTACACTGATTTATACAAGCTGAGGATCTAGTCCCAGATCTTCAAATAGCAAAATACATTCACACTACCCAGTTACAGTATGCATTTCACTTTTATGAAGTAAATGCAGATACTACCATGCACAGATGTTTTTGAACTATACTTTTCACAGGTTGGCTTTGTCAGGTATTTAATTTAAAACTTCAAAATAATTTCTCATCTTCTTTGAGCAAAGCCCTGCTAAACATATATTTGAATAAGTGGTTGAAGCTTTGATTTAATGTGACACAAAACCTTGTTTGAATTTCCCAGGAGGAAAATCAGTTCTTAATTCTTTCGTGGAGCTACTGAAGTTTTGAGAATTTTTAAATATTGGAGTTCTGGTTTGTTTGCCTGCAGAACTCTGGGCTGGTAGTTTAAAAAAAAAATAACACCAACAATTCTGTATTAATAAATTTGTTCTTAAAGTCTGTGTCATACTTCAGATTCTTAAAAAATATTGATAATTAATAGGTCAGCATTTCAAAGCCTACCAGTGATTTCTAGAATGCTAATCTTTGCCTTTTAAAGAAATATGCAGTAAAATTCTCACTCCAATAAAATGAATAATGTAAGTATACAATAATTACACCTTAATCTGGAATTTGCTTTTATACTTTAAATGACATCTGATTTTTTTTCTGAATGTTTTGTTTGTTCAAATGGAAGCAAAAATAATACCAGTACTCATTGTTTGAAGTTTGGACTAAGTAAAATATTAATATGAAATGCATGCAACATGTGCATACTGGAACATAACAAAAAAAGTACAGAAACTTGTAACTGTCCAAACGTTATTGAATACACAGACCATACATTTGCATTGCATTCTGAAACCATTCTTATTAAACAGAGTATTGCCAGCAAAGGTGACCTAAAATTGATTATTCTTTGTCAGAACTTGCAATCTTTTAATAAGCTTGTGCAGTTATGTATATATGCTCATAGATTTATCTTTTGATATTCATTAATAACTTGGAAAGATAGTCATAACTGGTAATAAAAACAGAAAGCCAAGGACTAGATTTTGCCTTTATTTCTTATTTTTGCATGTCTTGAAACATTGTTTATTGGCATTTAAAACTACTTAAAACTCAAGACACAGAAGACAGACAAGATTTTTTTCAATATGGAGAGCGGGGTGCATTTAAACCCAGTCAGACCTGCTCAAGCATGAGGACTGCTACATGATACAGTAGTGTTCTGTGCTGTGTGACCTAAATTGCTGTTCTGAATGAGATAATTCTGGTTCAAGCAGCAAGTGACCCAGCAATACCAGTTTTGCAGGTTCCATGACCCTGCTTGCTTTGCTAAAAGACTGAAGCAGGATGCCTTGCTAAGGCAGCTGTACTACTCCCAGTAGACATCATGCCTTCCTCAAAAACTGGCCTGGCTACCAACTTGTGACATGTCTTTATGCTGTTTTGATACACTCCGCGTGCTCTGTAGAGAAAACATATCTAGTCCCTGTTCTTCATTTCAGTTCAACTCTTTCTTTGGGAAAGCTTTAATTGAAATATTTATACATTGGATGGTTGAATCACAGCTGACTTACCTATCAATCACTTCCTATACTGGGCTCTTTTTCATCCCTGTCTATTTCAGGCAAATGGAGCCAAAGGAATAGATTCTGTGTTATTATTCACTTTAAAAAGGCAGGTCTTATGTTAATGTTGAAAATAAAATAATTAACCAAAATAGTTTCTAACTTGAAAATAATAATAATAAAAAAATTGTCTTTGACCTCATAGGAATAGGTTTCAACCTAAATATAGAACTGAAATCCTAAAATTGTAAAACAAGCACACCAATCTGTGTGATTGGCACACGTGCATTTCATACACTCTCTCTCTCTATATAAATAAATTTGCTGAAATTAGTTCTGTAAACTTTTATTTCTGTTCCTGATTCAGGACAGAAATATAGGCAGACATTCCATGGTATGTCAGGCAGACGTTCTTATGCAGATATTCAGATAAAAAGTTATCTAGTTATCATTTGGTGTTTAAGTATAGATTCTAATGTGTATTCAGATGACTGTCAACTTTATTGCATATTCTTAATTAAAATATAGATATTCCAAGTCTAATTTTATCCTAAGTTTGATACAGTTAGTGTAAAGAAGGAAAGTTTTATACCTACAGATGTACTGATGTAAAGGAATAAAAATATTTCTATAAATACATTAGCAACAAAAGGAGGGCTAAGGAGAACCTTCATCCTTTAGTGGATGAAGGGTGGAAATATAGTGACGAAGGATGAGGAGAAGGCTGAGGTACTTAATGCCTTCTTTACCTCAGTTTTAATCGTAACACCAGTTGTTCTTCAAGTCCCGAGCCCCCTGAACTGAAAGACAGGGACAGGGAGCAGAACAAAGCCCCCATAATCCAAGGGGAAATGGTCAGTGATCTTCTGCATTACTTGGACACACACACATCAATGGGACCAGGTGGACTTCACCCAAGAGTACTGAGGGAGCTGATGGAAGCACTCACCAAGCCACTTTCTGTTATTTACCAGCAGTCCTGGCTAACCAGGGAGATCCCGGTTGACTGGAGGTTAGCAAACGTGACACCCAACTACAAGGGCTGGAAGGAGGATTTGGGGAACCACAGCCCTGTCAGTGTGACCTTGGTGCTGGGAAAGGTTATGGAGCAGATTATCTTGAGTACTGTTGTGGTTTAAGAGTTAACAAATTGAGGGGGGACGGACAGGTGGTAACTGTAGGACCCTGAGGGGTCAGAGGGCAGCTGGTATTTCCTCCCCTTCCCTGCCACACTCTGTAAAAGGACAGGAAGTTTGGGTTTCGCTCTCTTTTTCTTTCTTGTTGGGGCTGTGCTGCTGTTGGGACGACACCTCAGGGTGGCCAGCCTGGCTCCATGTGCTCTGCACAATCCATCCCCACCCAAGAGCTGCTTTTGTATGTGCTTGTATATCCCTCTGCCCTTCGTATTCCTTTTCCCTGTTTTATCTCTGTTACTTATTAAATTTTGTTCATAGTCTTAACTTCCAATTTCATGTGAGACACTTCCTTCCTCATTCCCCTTTTTATCCTCCCTTGGGAGGGAAGGGGGAGGGGGAGAGAGGGCCGATAGGAATCCTGCTATGTGGGGCTTGCCCTGAGCCTTAAACGTGGCTTGTACAGGACAACCAGGCCATCAGGCCCAATCAGGATGGGTTTATGAAAGCAAGGTCCTGCTTGACTAACATGATCTCCTTCTATGACAAGGTGACCCATTTAGTGAATGAGGGAAAGGCTGTGGATGTTGTCTACCTGGACTTTAGTTAAGTCTTTTACACTGTTTCCCACAACATTCTCCTGGAGAAACTGGAAAAACTGGCTGGCTGACCAGGAACAAAGAGTAGTGGTGAAGGGAGTTAAATCCAGTTGGTGGCCAGTCATAAGTGGTGTTCTCCAGGGCTCAGTATCGGGACCAATTCTATTTAATGTCTTTATCAATGATCTGGATGAGGGCAGAGTGCATTCTCAGTAAGTATGTGGATGACAGCAAGCTGGGTGGGAGTGTTGATCTGTTTAAGGGTGGAGAGGTTTTACAGAGGGATCTGGACAGGCTGGATCTATGGGAGGAGAACAGTGGTAAGAGGTTCAAGACCACCAAGTGCCGAGTCCTGCACTTGGGTCACAACAACCCCATGCAATGCTACAGGCTTAGGGACGAGTGATTGGAAAGCTGCCTGGTGCAATAGGACCTGTGGGTGTTCATCAACATCTGGCTGAATATGAGCCAGCAGTGTGCCAAGGCGGCCAACAGCATCCTGGTTTGTATCAGAAATAGTCTGGCCAGCAGGACTAGGGCAGTGATTGTCCCTCTGTATTCATCAATATTGAGGTTGCATCTCCAATGCTGTGTTCACTTTTGGGTCCCTCACTATAAGAAAGACATTGAGGTGCTGGAGTGGGTCCAAAGAAGGGCAGTGAACCTGATGAAGGATCTAGAGAACAAGTCCTGTGAGGAACAGCTGAAGGAACAAGTTGTTTAGACTAGAGAAAAGGAGGTGGAGGGGACACCTTATCGCTCTCTACAACTACCTGAAGGGAGGTTGTAGACAGTTGGGGTGTCAGTTTCTTGTCCCAAATAACAAGCAACAGAACAAGAGGAAATTGCCTCAAGTCATACCAGTGGGGGTTTAGGCTGGACATTAGGAAAAACTTATTCATCAAAAGAGTTGTCAGCATGGTTAAGTGGATAACATGGTAACTTGGATGTGCTGGGTTAATGGTGGGACTCAATGATCTTAAAGGTCTTTTTCAATCTAGATGATTTTATGATTCTGTTCTATGATTTTAGCATTTCAGATAGAATTGTTTCTATGATAAGCCTTATTTTCTGTATTTTTACAATTAAGAACAAAACCTTAGTGAAACTATCTGTGTTTGTCCTCACATGGAGTAGATATACCCATTAAATCCCTGTCATTCCTCATCTATTTTTTCTGCCTTACTTTTTACCACCCTCACAAGATACAGCTGAGCAAAGCACTCGGGTACATTTGAATGGTAAAAAAATCGATGGACAATGAAAGTACTTGAAAGATGACTGTTTACATAAGGCTAACATCATGAATCTGTGTGTGCATGGTCAGGACTGGATCTTCCTAATCTTTAGACATATACTTATAGGCTTACAGGCTCATTGCTATCTGACGAAATAGTAACATAAAAATTCAGTAGGCTTCATGAAAAATTTTATGAAGAGGAGGGACACTTCTATGTTTAAAGACAGTCTTAAATAAACTGAAATATTACGAGTACTTAATGTACTGAGTGTGTAAATACTGTGTGAACGATACTTTGAAGATCACCTACTTTACCTTGTCTGTATAGCGTACTTCAGAAGTTTCATCTATTTCAGTCATAATCAGCACTCATAGCTTATAGCATAAAGATACGGGGACTTTAGTTAGAATAGTTGTTTTTACAGGCTATTGTAGAAGCTACTGACAGCTGTTATAGCCAAGGATATGTCAGCATTTCTATTTCCAAGGGTTTATAACTGTAAAAATGAGCTTTAGACTGAAACTTGCCAGATAAAGTCTCAGCTCAGAATCAAATTGTTTTAAAAGAATATACTGTCATAGCTATATTTTCCCATCTGTATTAAAATGGAATGTTTTATTTTAGTTGCTGTAATGAGCTCCACATTTTATACTTTGTTAACAACAACAGTTCTGACCTGCTACCTGGAGCTCTGTCCTCAAAAACAGTGATGGGAGCACATAGTTATGAAAGATGGTGGAATCTTTTTCAGTTTCCTAAGGAGGAGCACAATAGATACAGCATCTGTTTTTCCTGCTCCTGAGTCTGTGGAGCATGAAGATCCCCAGGTTTAACCGAAAAGACACAGAGCAATGTCAGAATACCCATGTTGGAAACTCACAGGCGGATAAGCTGGGTCTTCTTAGTCACAGGAGTTATTGTCTCAGCTAATGCGTATTGTGACTAAAGCTAAGCTGCTTCTGAATTTAGGTTTGGGGGTTTTTTGTTGGTTTGTTTTTTTTTTTTTCTGGTTGATGTTTGGTTAGGTGGTTGGAGTTTTTTTGTTTTGTTTTGTTTGGTTGGTTTGGTTTGTTTTTTTTAATTGCACCAATCTGACTTTATTCATCCCAAGGTTAGTGCAAAATATATGCCACTCAACCATAGGCCACATTCTACGCAGATTTTCCCTAAAGCAGGAGTAATTTTTTTCATCTGTATTATCACCTCCTGAAAGCAGTCTGAATAGAGGGCAAGTGGTCTCCAGGTAAACAAACACTTATTAGATTACTTCTGCAACACTTCAGTTTTCAAAAGTGCCTGGATATTTCCAATATTTTCTTTAGAGAACATGGTGATTCCTTGTTTCTGAAGGATAGGAAGTAAGTGGCTATTCATAATCTGCCATTCGTGGATATCTCCATATATGCCTGTGAAGTTGACCCTAGAGTGAGAGAAAATAGATCAAAGTCACTGTACAGGCACATATTTTTATATAAACACTATGAAAATCAGTCAGTCATTAGCACTGTTGTAGTCTGCACAAAATGGAAGAATAGCCTAATGTGTCAAGGTGGAAGAACTATGAAATAAATCTTACGTTGGAAAAGCTATTATATTCTATCTTATAAATAGTATGTACTTATACAATTGTCTAGATTTGTAATTATGTAATGGACTGAGCACACCATTATACTGAACTGGAAAAATGAATGTTCCAATACAGAGAGGAATGTTTCTTTCAGTTCTTTATATAAATGGAAGCAACAAACAGTTTTTGGAATTACTTGACACATTTACAACTTCCATGTGTCTACCTGATGAATTCATTTGTCAAGGATATCATACAGATTTCCCATCTAAGCATCAGGAGAGTTAATTTTACATTGCATCCAAAGCTCTGTTAGAGTAAATCATTATTATATACCTGAAAATCCTGTCACAAGGATACATGGCTAATAGTTCATCATATTGTTTATTTGATAGTACATATTCTAAAGTCATTCCGAGAATGACTTTTAAAGCATTACTCAAACAAATCTTACATTCCTTGTTAATAGTACTGCTCTTTTCTTGGAAGTGGTTGTTTGTCATTCTCCATATGACCCTGAGGAGCCTAGTACACCATCTTTTGCTATAAGTCATAGAATTATAGAATCATAGAATCATCAGGGTTGGAAGGGACCTTGAAGATCATCGAGTTCCAACCCCCCTGCAGGGCTGCCTCCCACTAGACCAGGTTGCCCAGAGCCCCATCCGACCTGGCCTTAAAAACTTCCAGGGATGGCGTGCCCACCACCTCTCTGGGCAACCTGTTCCAGTGTCTCTCCACCCTCATGCTGAAGAACTTCTTCCTAACGTCCAGTCTAAATCTACCCTCCTCTAGTTTGGATCCGTTCCCCCTTGTCCTGTCACTAACGACATCCTAAAAAGTCCTTCACCAGCTTTCTTGTAGGCNGTGTTGCCGATGAAGAGGTTAAACTAGACCGGTCCCAGTACTGATCCTTGAGGGACTCCACTTGTCACTGGCCTCCACTTGGACATGGACCCATTGACAGCTACTCTTCGAGTGCGGCCGTCAAGCCAGTTCTTTATCCACCGAGTGGTCCATCCATCAAACCCATGTTTTATCAGCTTGGAGACCAGGATGTTGAGCGGGACAGTGTCAAAAGCTTTGCTCAGGTCCAGGCAAATGACGTCAGTTACTCTTCCCTTGTCCATTGATGTTGTGACCTTTTCATAGAAGGCCACCAGGTTTATGAAACATGATTTGCCCTTGGTGAAGCCATGCTGATTGTACCCAATCACTTTTTCATTATTCTTCTGCCTCAGCAGTGCCTCCAGAAGGATCTGCTCCATGATCTTACTGGACATGAAGGTGAGACTGACTGGCCTATAGTTCCCTGGATCATCCTTCTTTCCCTCTTTGAAAATGGGGGTTATGTTTCCCCTTTTCCAGTGAGTGGGGACTTCACCGGACTGCCATGACAATTATGTCCTTTCCGTGCCGTTGAAAATGGGGATCAAACATAGTGGATTTCAATGGTCTTGCCATAAACAGTTGCTAGAAGTTTTAGAGGAGAATAGAGCCTTGTGATATGGTGCTCAAAGGCACAGATAAAACATTTTATATATACAAACAATACCCTTGTATGTCTGTGTAAGGTTTTTCTATGCTAACACTCACAGTATCATACAGTGGATTCCAATTGAAATTTCTTTCTGTTAATTTTCCCTGTATTTATTAAAAGCATCATGTAGGTGTGTACACATTGTAGGTAAGTAAGACTCGTTCGAGGTGTGTTGCATTGTCTGAGGCAGAAACTCTTCACAGTGGTTCGCAATAAAGGCTGGTAGCCAAAGCTGGCATGCAAGACTTGTGCTGTGTTGTGATGATCATATCCTTTTTTATGATGCTGTAATGCTTTCAAAGTACAGGGAATCATAACTCTGTAACCTTTCCAACTAACTTTTTAATCAGAGCAGACCTAACAGCCCCATAGATGTAGCAGCATTTTCTTTGCTTTACACAGCAGTTTCTGAGTGCTGAATAAGTTCCAGTATGGATGGGGGGGAAACAGACTACAGAGTCTTGTGCGTGTTTTATATTTTTCCAGCATCTTCTGTGTTGAATTTGCTGGATGTATCACAGCTCAGAGAAAACTGACAATGTGAGGGTATGCAAAATGCATACACTCATGACATATTTAACCATAATAATTTCCTTGTAAAACCTGGCAATATTATGGGATGATCTATTCATAACACAACAACATCAAAAATCTATCATAGTACAATATGATTTTTTTAAGTGATTCACACAGCTAAAAAACAATTGAACTGCTTACATGGTAGGTTGATGGTTGTTACTGTAGTTTTATACTTAACTACCTATGCTCTATGAATACTACAACATGGTTTTTTGAAGCTATGAGTAATGGGCATGTTGATGTTAGGTTTCTAATTTATAAAACAGTCTCCGTAGTCACAATCAAGTAGAACTCCTTTATTCTCACTTCATTTGAAAGTTAAATTGTGTATTCTGAGGATATCTTAATTCAAACATACAAGTCAAAAAGCCTGTAACAGAGACTTTTAACACAGCATTAATGATCATGTAGCCTTCAGAAAATAGGTGTCTAGTGTAAGCTAATTGTCTATAGTTAAAGAAGAATAAAAGAGACAGACTTTCTCTATCTGTGTTGGAAATCCAACGATAGATGTTCACCCAAGTAGCCTATGTACAGGTTAAGCTAACAGACACCACATTTTATATTTCTGAAATACTGGAAGTTACAATTTGGCTAAGATCTACACTTTACCCATGTTTTGCCCATTATATTTTCCTCAAAGGAAGCAGAATATTTCTTGTTTTTAATGGGATTTTACAATTCTGCCTTCTTTGGAAAACATAAAGGACTTCATGATATAGAAGTGCTTCTTCAAGCACGGCTCACAGTCCAGACAGGGGAAGAATGTCTCCTATAATGTTATTGCACATGGATTCACTGGTGGCTAATCTCAACAAGGACACTGTATGCTTGGTCACAGACTACATAGAATTCTAGAGATCTGAACGAGTTGTTGAAGGGCAAATTTGTATTTTGTAGCTAGATACACAGAAGTGCAAAAAGCTCTCTTTATCTGTATTTGTAGTGTCAGCCTAGAAAGGTATATCAAAGGTCTAAGGATATTTTGTATGCAGCATCCTCTTAGAATTTGGAAGCTGAACAAGCAATAGAGAAGTAGCGCAAAGGTTAATAATGTGTTATGAATACATGAGAGGAAATGGAGAAGTAGCAGTTCAGCAGTTGAACTCTACCCTCACGGCCTTTCCAAAAGGTGAAAGGTTTCCTCGGACAGAGTGGTCCCTTATACACACTGATATTTTCCAGACTGAGCACCAGAATTCCATCTGTTACACAGAAATAAATAATACAGTTAAGTCTAATTCAGCACCTAAAATGAGAAGTTGGAATGATTTAAACAATTTTGTCATCCCTAGTCTCATAAGTCTGATATTTCTACCGCATATCCTGCATTTGTCTAAAATAGAGACCCCAAATGGAAAGATTGCTTAAAACAGACCAAATTCAGACATCAAAAGCTTTGTCATAGCCCTGCATTGTCCTTTCATTTGCTAGTATACCTTTATTCTTTGGAATGCAAATGTTGTGGCAGGCACATTTCCTGTGGAGGGAGAATTAACTTACAGGCTCTACTGTGTCTTTACAGCGTCAATATAATCCTAAGGAACAAGTTCAAAAATCAAATTTATTATGACTACCTTAAGACACTTTGCCTTTCACAATAAGAAAACTCAATACTTGTATCTGATTTCTTTTTTTTTCTCCTACAGCTTTGTCTCATTCTGCATTCCACTTTTTACATAAACTCTAATGATGTGTCATCAGGGAGATGGACCAGTTAAACCGCACTACTAATGATATTTTCTAACGTGGCTTTGAAAGGCTTGTCTTTTCAATCAGAGACTTCGTAAGTGCGTAGTTACAGCGGCCCAGAAATTTTATTTTCATGTCCACAAGTTTGTACTAGGAACTCTGAAACCCTTGCAACAAATATAATTAGACAGCTAATGGTGTTTCACTTCATAGAAACATAAAATAATATGTTTCTACCTGAGCTACATGCGACATTTTGCACAAAAGCAGGTTTAACAGGATACCTTTTAAATTTCTGAGTTAAATGAAAATTGAATGCACCACTATTTATTTCAATTCAAATTAACATAAAGCAGATACATCAATTCAGACCAAAACTGGCCATTTAATCCAATATATTGTCAACAGCAGTGGTAAATGCTGAATCTGAATCTTTACTGAAAGTGAGCAGAATCAGAGAAGTGATTTGAGCCTTTGAGGAGTCAAAGCTTCTCAAAATTCGCTCCCTGAATCTCTAATCATGTTTCAGAAACTCACCAAGGCACAGACAGTCTTTACATTTAATAATACTTCATAGACTAGTTAATGGAAAAAAAATCTGACATTTAGCATCAACAGATGTCTTACAGGGAGGAGTTCCGGAGCTTATGTACGTGATATATAAAAAAAACCCTATTTCTGATTTTTTAACTCTGCTAATTGCTGATTTTAATGTAAGGGACAGTGAGAAAACTTTAGCTGTTCACCATAACAATGCTATTCACATATCTCTCCTCTGTTGTCTCCAACACTGAAATTCATGCAATCATAGAATGAGTTGAGTTGGAAGAGACCTTAAAGTTCCTCTAGTTCCAACCCCTGTGCCGTGGGCAGGGACACTTCCCACTAGATTAGGTTTTTCAAAGTCCCATCCAGCCTGGTCTTGAACACTTCCAGAGACAGCAACTTCTCTGGGCAATCTGTTCCCGTGTCTCACCACCCTCATAGTAAAGAACTTCTTCCTAATGTCTAACCTAAATCTATCCTGCTTTTGTCTAAAACCATTGCCCCTTGTCCTATCCCCACGGGCCCTTATAAAAAGTCCCTCTTCAGTTTTCCTGTAGGCCTCCTTCAGGCACTGCAAGGCCACTAGAAGGTCTCCCCTGAGCCTTCTCTTCTCTAGGCTGAACGACCCCAACTCCCTCAGCCTGTCCTTGTATGAGAGGTGCTCCAGCCCCCTGATCATCTTTGTGGCCTCCTCTGGACACTCTCCGAAAGATTCACATCCTTCTTATGTTGGGGGCTGCAGAGTTGGACGCAGTACTCCAGGTGGGGGTCTCACAAGTCCTACATTTCCATTGTTCTTTATATGGGTTTCTTTCCTGACTTTGAATCGCTCATCTGCAAACGTTTCCATTTTTTTTTTTTTTCCCCAAACAGGGCAAGGTGTGAATGCACAATGGCAGACTGCAGTTTTTCTATTCCTTTCCTAATAACACCTGGCATCCTATTTCCTTTATCGGCTGCTTCTGAGCTGTTGACTAATGTTTTCATAGGATCATCTATTATAACCCCAAGTTTTCATTTCTCAGCAGGTCATATTACAGCACTGTATATTTAAAGCTGGGATTGTTTTAAACTATGTGCATTACTTTGCGTTTGTCTTTATTGTGCTTCATATGACATTTTGTTATCCAGTCAGTCTTGTAAGGGCTTTCCGAAGTAATCCATAAATGACTTTGTGAATTCTCTCCTGGCTCATCATGCACCCCTCTCTCACCTGTCCAGAGTGTATCACACAGCCAATAGATCATGTCCAGGGGTAATCTACCCTCAAAATTAAGGTAGAAAATGTTCCCCATTGTCAATTTTATACACTTAGTTGATTCTTTACAGTTGAAGAAAGTGCCATGTAAAATCTTTAAGATTTTAATTATCCTGAAACCAAATGTTTTCCTTGACCAAATAAAGTTAATTCCTTTGAGATTGGAGCAATATTGTATGTTAAAGGGTTTAATAGTGTTATAGAGTCTTTCTAAATGAACATTTATTTTGAGTGTTTCAATATTTTATACTACATGTAAGTTTTTGCCTCCAATAGCCTTTTAGTGTAACAGAATCTACATTGTTTTGCAGGTAAATATTGGAGATTTTCCAACATTCACTGTGAGTACTGCATGGGGACAGTTCACTGTCATGTTGACGTAAAACATATACTGTTTTTTTACAGACTGTTCTAGTTCGAATTGCAACAGTCAAGTTTGCTACTTCAGGCAAAACTCCTTCAGACAGGCAGACAAGCCTCTCCCAGATATACACAGAAGTAGAATTAACATTCAGATATTCACATCTTTGTTTCATTCATTCATTGTTTCATTATCTTTCCATCACATGCTGTTACTCCAATGTAGACTCTGTTTCCTCCTTTCAAGAAAATCTTATGGTGGTACTTAGAATAATACAGATCCCTCTTCATTTCCAAACTGCCTTAACTAGATCTGACAATTTTACCAAGAGGCTACTTGCCTGCCTCATAAGAAAGAAAAAAACCAAAATCAATTTTACTAAGAAATAAAACAGGGAATAGCAGACAGATAGAATTAAAAGAAAAAAAGCCCATTTTTAGACTGTAAGTAGACACAAGGAAAAAAATAAAATTAATCCATTTTAAATGGCAATACAGAGGCAGAACATCTTCTCAGCGTACAGTTACCACACCTTAAAACTCTTTTAAAGACTTTTGTGATAATGGTTTGTCCTCTGTGTTCTATACACCTTTAAGAGGGATAATAATGCATGTTAAATATCGGAAACTTCAAGATATTTGTGAAGGTAAACAAAATCTTAGAAGCTTAAGCGTAGCTTTCTGGCAAGATACCATTTGAGATTTGATAAAAGTGAATTGACATCTGAATACGGATTCAAATTACTTTTTTTTTTTTTTTTCTGTCATGAAACATTAAAGGGGAAGAAAAGTCTTCATTAGACCTAACTTGCAATGTAATGAAAAAATTTCCATTGATTTATATGGAAAATGCATCAGGCAGCTAGTCAGAGCTTACGTATATTTCAGCTTTATTCTCCAGACAACCTGCTTTTATTGCTAAGATACATGTTAGCTTCTTGTTAAAATCATTCTATTGACATCTGACAGATGAACTGGGGGGACAACAGCATCCTGCAAGGCAGTAGATTTCTTTAAACAATAGCTTATTTGATCAAAACTGCCATTAAACTTGTGAGCAAAATGACAGATTTACTGGTGGAAAAGGGTAGAGTTAACTGTCATTGACATCAAGCTTGTATTGAAACAGAAGAGTTTAAGAGACTTCTGATATTTGGTATGATTTCAAGATCCTCAAAGTGTACTTGCTGATCTTTATCAGGCTTATGAATTCCACTGTTCTTCCATTTAGGCATGTCTACTCAAATCAGCTGAATAAGAGTGCCTATTGACATTAAAGGTGCAAGGTTAACTTCATGTAATAACATGGACTTTAAAAAATCAGTTTATGTTTTGGGTTTGTTTGGTTGTTTTTTTTTAACTAGCATAATTATGTAGAAAGTTTAATTTGACTAATTTCACTTGAAAAATGATTTTAAACATTTTAAGAAAAGAAAGATGATGACTTTAAGCTAACTGGACACTGTACATAAGAAGAAAGAAAATGCCTAAACAGAAGGAAGGACTGATTACACATATGGATATGTATGACTTCATACACATCTTTATTCGTGCCTTTGATAAATAAGTCGTATGAAAGACAAAGGCTGTAAGTGCCTTGGGTATTTACAAAAAGCTATATTCTGGATAGTCATGTAACTAGTATGCATATCCAAAATTCTGTAATTCATACGTACACTACACAGATTCTCCAGCATGTGTTTCCTAGCTTCTGGTTGTTGCCTTGTGGCTTTTAATTTTTACTCCCAGCCACAATTTTCTGTTGACCAGTCTCATAATATTTTGAGAGTACCACTGTCTTCCCAGGAATTCATCCATGGGATCATGCTTGTTTGTAGGAACACTTAAATACAAGTTTTACAACCATTTCTTCAGTGAGCACTATTTATGAAAAATATAGTTATTTTCTGAGTAGATACTCCTCCTTTACTTCATCAATAACATCTTATCCATGGGATAAAGGAATGAATTTATTCAAGGGATGAATTTTTCTATACGGCCAATCTACTTCTAAAATGACATTTGTAAACCTCCATTTTCTTCTAAGACCGTGGTAGTTACAACCTTTTTAACATAACTCTACTTGCAATACGTATATTATATGCAGAACAGTCATGTGTAGATTTAGCACACAAAGGATCATTAACTGGCAGGTGGTGAAAAAGTAACAATGAGCCAAGAAGGTTGATTCAGAAAACTACAGTAAGCAATGCAATTTTCAATAACACTGTGTAAGTGAGGTGATATAAAATGCAGGGTCAGAGTAAGTTGGTGTCTGTGATTTGTTTAGGCACTCTTGAGCTAAGGGGATGTGAGTGAATACTCACAATGCATCGGCATTTCTCAATGGGTGGGAGTTGAGTCTCAAGGAGGTTGTCTCGCCCAGGCCTTGTGTTGACTTTGCTGACAGATGGTCCCAAGAGGTGTCACAGCTCAGGAGAGATGCAGGTCATAGCTCCCTGAAGTCCAAGAGACCCCAAAGGGTCTCACTTAAGATTGCTATTTGTAAGGTCTGACATAACTGACTTTGGTCAGGTTCTTTTCCGGTTTGGCCTAACTCAGATGATGTGTTTGGTTTGTGCATGTCCAAAACTTCCTAGATTTTAAGGTTCTGATATCCCCCTCCTTTGGACCACAACCTAACCACAGGTATACCAGGCTGTCAGAGGGTCGATTGACGATTGCTATTCTTCCCAGGCAATAAGGAGGGAAGTAGGAGTCAGTCTCAATGCTCTCGTCCACTGCTTACAATCTATACTGGATTGTCGGGGCTGTGTATTTTTTTTGTCCCCAAGTAATAGGGGAAACAGGAGCTAGGTACATTAAGAGGGTGCCTTAATGCTCTGGTACACTGCCTTTCACAATCCACATTTGACTTTCCAGTGGGTTGTTTTGTGACCCAAGGAGGGGAGTTGCAGCCTGTACCAAGTGGCCTGTTAGTGAAGAACTGTACCACCACAGCATATTGTGTATAGCCAAATTCCTGTTCCATGTTCACAACTATATATAGTCCTTGTAGTGCAATAATAGAAAGAGTATTTTATTTTCTATAGCCATCAGTGCTAAGATTTCCTTGGGATTTCAGTCCCTACACTCAGCCATGGGAACGTGATATCCACAGATAGTGCAGGTCTGTCTTTACCTTTCATTTGTCAGTTTAGCATGTTGTGGAAAAGCAGTGGTTTTCATCATTATTTCTACCTTATCGGGAGGAAGGCAGGGTGCATCTTATTTATAGAATGTTCGGATTTCACACCATTTTAATGAAAGTAAAATGCTACATGTAAATTACTATGCTTAGTAATTTATGAGTCTCATTGCCTTAAATGAAGTTGGCCAATACAGAAAGCCGGTATTTCCTTTGACTTACAATATACAGACCTTTCTGTTTAATTGATATATGATTTCAGAAAGAGGGGTGGGAAATGGTGGGAAGTTCAACACTAAAAGGAAGAAGGTAAAAACATTTATATATTGAATATTGAAATTGTGTACCTTTGTAATGCTTTGGCTTCTTTTAACATTGTGTGCGTGTGGATGAGTAAAACCTGATAGTGGTAGATATGGTTCCACAAATTGTTTCAGTAATGCACAGTAGGCTCTACTTTCTCATCTCAGG
Organism: Baryphthengus martii; assembly: GCA_013396935.1. Classification (NCBI taxonomy): domain Eukaryota; kingdom Metazoa; phylum Chordata; class Aves; order Coraciiformes; family Momotidae; genus Baryphthengus; species Baryphthengus martii. Next base: position 37,770 of record VWZK01014990.1, on the reverse strand, counting down.
AAAAACAATGGTACAACACTACTAACAGACAAACTTGTATGTAAGATCTGTAAACAATTAGTACTGCATATTTTTGTTTTCCCAAAAGTAATAATCTTGTGTTGAGATATTTGCTTTACTATTTTCCTTGGACTTCTGTTCAGCTGAACACTCCTGACAAAGCATAGATTTATATGATGTATGTAGCTGCTCATCAATTAAATGTTTTTCACACAATTCACAAGACAACTGATAGAAATCATCCCGACTCCACCATTAACAGTAAGTAAAGATTTCCTTTTTTTAGGAAGGCTTTAGTTTAAGTATATGATTAATTAACAGCACGTATATAATCAAAGAGAAATTTAATGTGTACAAACAATCCCCTAAGTGTGAGTCAAGTGGAAAAGGTATTGTTTCTCTAAGCAACTCACTAATAGCCTGTAATAGAATGGAATCTGGCAAAACAGCAACAAAACCAAGACAAAAAAAATCAAAACCAAAAAAGCAAAGCCCAAAACTCCAAAACCAGTTTTTGATTTGAGTAAAATGCAGAGATTGGTATACACCAGCTTGTCCAAGCACAGTTACTCATGTATTTTAAACAGCATGAGATTCCTGTAAATGTCTGGCATTCTGGTATATTTCCTAGTCAGAAATGCATTTTAGCACAGGATTGCCAGTTTAATCTTTGGGCAGAAATTTGTTTTAAGATATTGCCAAGGCTATGCAAGCATAGAAAATTAATATCTTCAGAGGAAATACTTTTAGAGGAAATCTTTTTAGGGGAAATAATTTCCTCTCTGTAGAGGAAATCTTTTTAGAGGAATCTTGTAGAGGAAATCTTTTAAATTTAAGACCAAGCGCTTAATTTCTAGGGACTCGATCTTTTGTTTGTGAGTTATGTTATAATGGTATTCAGCTGTGGGGCCACTAAAGTAATGCAAAATTAAAGAGAGTTTCAAAATCTGATTCTCTTTTATGCAAAATAAATGAAATTGTGCAGATGGCTTCTGAAATCTAGTTTCAAATATGATAATTGCCTTACAAAGTCAATAATTTATAACTAATGACTTGAATAGTACTAACAACACCTGGGGAGATACATTTATAAAAACCATAACATTCACATCTTGAGTTTCCTCCATAGAAGTTTTCTTCAGGATCTTCCCATTTGCAAGCTCTGTTCTTGAGTTGCATTTCTAGTATCAATGAAGCTGAAAAACATAAACAGATACTTGAATTTAATGACATCAGCATTTTAATATTAAATTATGATGATCTTGGATTTTGGTGACATTTAAACTTGGGGTCACATATTAGACATAATTATGTTTCTAACTGGACATTCAAATTTGATTAGAGCATCTGAAAGTGCAATTGATGTGCAAGATTTTTCTGCAATATGTTATTTTCCCTTTTTCTATAAATCACATTACTTAAGAGACAACTTTGATTTGATATGTAACTTTGACAAAAGCTTTAATAATATGTATTTTTAAAAGCTGAAGAAACATTAGGGTATTTTTACGTTACTGATGGTAAATTTCCCACTGATTTAATAGCCTCCGAAACAGTGGATTCAGAATAGGCTTTAATGAATAAGACATATGCTTTTATGAAAAGTTACTTTAAATTGTATTTTTGAATCACCCTGAGTATTACTATGGGCTTCTTTCTCATTTTTTCCCAGTTAGTCTGTGAGATCCTTTGAAGAAAGTAATTTTCACATCTGTCTTAAGAATACCTGGTAGGAAAGGCCAATTTATAGAGGACATGAGTTTAAGGCACAAGTTAAATCTTCCACTAGTAGAATGGAAAGGTCCATTCCTGCTTTTAAAGGTGAAATTTAAATGTTAGAATTATCAAGAGAATACTTTTTCCTTAGATAATGGAGGATGGCTGTGATCATGTAGAAAATTTTCATGTTTATTTCAACACACACATCCAAACTGCACACAGGAAAGTAATTACTTTCCAGATGATGGTCACACCTTGAACAGCAGTCAGAAGAAACTCCATGTCCCTGAGTTTGGGTTGTAGTTAAATAGTTTCAGCTTCTAGTTTACATAGCCTAATTTAGATCTATATCATGTCTCAACAGAGTAAAAATTTGTGCATATTTCCTACTAATAGTTCTCATCATTTTCTCCGTGACAGAATTTAACAACATCTTCATTTAAATGCTAATTTTTTTCCAGTTAACTGCAGAAATAACATGCTTGAAGACAAATACAACATTTCAAGTTCTGCTATAAAAAATAATGGAAAAATTCATACAATCATCCAAATCAGTCAGTAACATTCCAAGACAGCACCAGGAGTAACATGTTAAAAGTGAGTAGACAGTTAGAAAAAACACTGCTAGCATATTGAAAGTATTCTGGTTTGTTTTTTTGTTTGGTTTCAGGTTGTTTTTTTGTTTTTTTTTTGCTTGTTTGTTTGTTTTGAGGTTTTTTGTGGTTTTGTTTTTTAACTGTAGTGGATCAAGTGAAACAGGTTATAGAGTATAAACACATCAGCTTGGTGTTTTGTTTTCTCACATCAAACAGGATTTGTTTTCTTAAATTTAGATGCAAATGGTTTCGATCAGTTATTATCTCACATTTATTCACATGGACTATGATCCTTTTCTTTGTCTGCATTTATATTTACATGAGATTTAGAAAGTGATGCTTATTCAACAGTGTCATTAAAGCAGCTGCTTTCTATAGTTAGGCATGTTTCCCAGTTGTAATCAAACCAGTCAAAGAATGTGTTTCCTTTAAGCAATATTCATGGGAATCTGAAATTTCCTGGCCGATAGCTACTTGCCAGCACACACTTTGGATCTGAGAGGACAAGTTCTAAGAACACAAAAAAGAAAAAAACCCAGCAGCTACAGTGTTAGTTACAGAAATCAGATTCACCTGTAATTTGCCTCAATTTCCACTCTTTTGCTAGGAAAGGCTCTTCAGAGATGCTGGACGACTTGTTTGCAGATAGCCAGTTGCCTACTGTCTCTTTTTCCTAAAGACATGTAGGCCAAAGCACATGGTTCCCAGACAGATGCATCATTGGTGGGATGCATTTAAATTCAATGCTATGTAAGTAGATGGTTAGAATGACGATGTAGGAAGAAACAAGTTATTTCACGCATGCCTGATGTGCACACATCTTCTTACTGTTTGGCAACAAGTTAAGCAAAACAGGTGGAAGCCATGTTAGAGCCAAAAAAATACCAAGTGTGGTTTCACTGGCTTGAAACCAGTCTAGAGAACCTAAACCTCTACAATAAAACCTAGACATTTAATGGACCCATACAGGTTTTTTTTTATTGCTGAAATACAATGCCTTAGCCAGGTCCTTACAAATATTTGTTTAAATATCTAAAGGCTAGAAAACGGGCTGACCAGAATAAAATAATTATCTGGAAGGAAGAAATAGAAAACCGTGGGATAAAGAACTGAATGTGGATAGCTGAAGAAGATGATGAGTCAAACACAGAGGGGCCTAGCTTGCAATCTGGAAAGAAACAGGCACAGAAGCTGACCAATAATGGAAATGTATAACAGGTTTATAGTGAATAGAATTATTTAGAAGGAAGCAAAGACTTGCATATGTGATCCCTGATAGCAGGAGAGACAAGAAAGGCTCTGGATTGCAAATAGAATATGAGTAATAAAAAAAGCCTAATTAGTGTTGGTTTGATTATATGCTACAGACAAGGAGATGATATCCTAATTAAGTCACAACAGAAGCTACGAAGAACCTGGGTTCCTTACCCAGTTCTTCCACTACCACACTAACCAACCAATGACAAGTCATTTAATCCATCCGGTTTTCTATGGAATTATCTTTTTCTATTGTCCATGTGTATATGCACTTCAACTGTTAGATAGGCAGAATAGTTATTGCCTCTTTTTGAGCAATTTAATCTGCAAACTGGATTTGATGTGGTCCTGTCAAATCTGGGGCACGTTAAAGTCATCATTGTCTCTGAATATTCTGCTTTAGGGCCATTACTTGAAATATTTGGATTTATATGTACAGGAAAAACAATTGAGAATATTAGGAGATCAGAAACTAATTTGCTCATGAAATAAGACAAGGAGGGAATGCTATGAAATGATATACTGAAACAAATATACTACATTTAAATCCACATTCATTAAGAAAGCCACCGGCAATAGTATAGGAACAATATTTTTTCCCAGAAAATATCTGGTATTTTAAAGAAATTTGTGGCATCCAAGTGGTTCATTACTGTCCCAGAGTCTTAATTGTTCGTTATTCATTGTTAAAGTGAAATTAAGGTTTGTCCCAGATGCCCTGTAAATTTGTCCAAGGTGGCAGCTGTGGGGATTGCTCCATATTCGAGAGAACTGATAGTATGACAAACTTGAATGAGACATTTGAAAATCTTCCATTGAAAGTTCATCAGCTTTTTCAGATGGTAATTTCTTTTATACCAGCATATGTAGATATGAATCAACTTGGCCTTGCCAAAGTAAAATCAGTGAAGTCCATGAAGCTGTGGTCGCATTTTTATCCCTTACATTATTATGTATTTTAGTACTTGAACTAGGCCTTCTTATTAGAAACTAAAGGGAAGTTCTGTCAGAAAAAAAAAAGAACGGGATCCAGAATTGCCAAAATGGATGTCTCAATGCTTTGCAAAGGCTCACCTCTCTTTCTCTCATTAATAGTCTGTTCTGTGTGGAAAGATCTTGGAGCTGCTTGAAGTGAGGTACTGGTGAGACAGGTTCTTTTCACTTATTTTTTTAGAATCATAGAACTGTCAGGGTTGAAAGGGACCTTGAAGATTGTTGAGTTCCAACCCCCCTGCCATGGGCAGGAATACCTCCCACTAGACCAGGTTGCCCAGAGCCCTGTCCAACCTGACCTTTAAAACTTCCACCACCTCTGTGAGCAACCTGTTCCAGTGTCTCATCACCCTCACAGTGAAGAACTTCTTCCTAACGTCCAATCTAAATCTACCCTCCTCTAGTTTGCATCCATTCCCCCTTGTCCTATCACTAATGACATCCTAAAAAGTCCCTCACCAGTTTTCTTGTAGGCCCCCTTCAGATACTGGAAGGCCACAAGAAGGTCTCCTTGCAGCCTTCTCTTCTGCAGACTGAATAACTCCAACTCTCTCAGCCTGTCTTCATGGGAGAGGTGCTCCAGCCCTCTGATCATCCTTGTGGCCCTTCTCTGGACATGTTCTAGCACGTCCATATCTTTCTTGTAATAGGGGCTCCAGAACTGGACTGCTATAAATGTAAAAACTGAAATTAAAAAAAATTAAATAGGAGACAGAGAAATTAGATTACTTTTCATGGGAATTCATAGGATTGCAAGCTATAAGAAGGAGTAAGAAGTAGCCCTCTTGGCAACTGTTGAGCATCAGTGGGAAAGGAAAGCAAATACTTCCACTGAACAAAGTCACAGAGGGCTGAGAAATAACTGCAGAGTGACATTCTGATATTGTAGTGTGTTGTTTGCCTTATGGTGCAACTTCAGTACGTGCTTGCCCTGCCTCCTGAGTATTGTGACAAAGTCGTGAGACAGCGTCACAAGGCAGTGTCAGGGCATCAATTTGCAATTATTTTGTTGCTCTCCACCTCCATTAGATAAAGTATTTTTCATGTCTGTCTTACAGAGAGTCACTGACCTGCAACACGCACATTCTAGCAGAAGTTTTTGTAGGGGGAAATGGGAAATCTGAAGTCAGAATTGTAAGCAATAAGTCATCTCTGAATTGCAAAGGAAATCTTAGGGGAATGTAGTTTGAATCCCTACATCAAATAAGGTTCTTCAAATTCAATTGACCGTTCAGTAAGAAATGGTTCTCCTGCTTAGCAGAATAATTTCATATGTGATCTAGTCAATACAAGTCTGATGAAGGAAAAATGCAGCCATGAGTTCTGAATTAGCAACAGTGTGGGTGTGCAGTGATACTGAGTACTAGTAGATACATTACACCTTTACATAATTAACTGAAAGCTAATTTGAATGTGTACATTTTATGTAAAATAAACTGAAGTCTCTACTTCTCAATTTTCATGTAAGTATCACTAATAAATTAGAGGACTAATTAATCAAATACTGGTGCAATATTATTAGCTAATTTACCAAGCAAATTGTTTTTGAACTCTTGTGTGGAGCTGCCTGTGGCTATGTCAGACTACACTCTATAAGTTATGTACTGAAATGTATTTTGACTGGCAGAATACTTTATTGTAAATCAGAACCCTACAAATCCATGTGAGCCACTGATAATATAACCCTAGAGAATCTGACACATTCCTTATCCAGAATACTTACTCTCTTTCAAGCAAGATGAAATTTTACAAATAGAAAAATTCAAGGTATTGCTTGCAAAATTGCTTTGGGTTATGTATCGTAGTTTAGTTTCATCTAATTGGGGTGCCAAAAGAATGGGAAAATTATAATAATCAGTTTAAATATCGAGGTTCAGATGTAGATTTTGAACATGCCGGTAGTAAAGGGATGGAAATTTGATGCTTGGTTCAGATTAAGGAATGTTTTAAAATCTTGTTTATAAAAGGTATTAGTTGTAATTCTTGAACAATATGCAGTATCTCCGAACAGTGAGAACACAATGATCAATAAAATATGTGGGATACTCTGCACTGGAGTATATGATTACTGTTATATGCAATTTATTACCAATGTATATAAGGATAGTTGTAAAAGAAAATGACACCATTAGAAAGCAGATGATAGAAAGTCTTTAAACCAGCATTTATCACACATGTTTGAGAGGAAATCTTCATCAATCAGCAAGTCTAAATGATCTCCTTATCTTGGAAGTATTCCTACTGGAAGTGAGATCAAAATTATTGCTCTTCCATCACTGCTGTAGATATTTCCAGACCTCTGCAGTTTAGAGGTGCAAAGCATAGCAGTCAGATTTCGCCTGGACTTGTCCATGATTTAATGGTGTTATACTTAGTAAGCCATTAAGTTTAATGGTGGAGATTATATTTAAGGCCAGAAACATGCTTATATACTTTCCTGAACCAAGAACATTAATGCCAACACTGAAATATCTGAACAGGATAAGTGAGAAAATAAACAGAAGAACATTTTGCTGAGGCAGGTTACTATTTATGTTATGATTCTGTTTAGCCAAGGACAAGGGAGGAGGAGACTGAAGATCAGATTTCTGCCACTTTCACAAAGAGACATGATACTTTGCTCCATAAGTAGTTCCAACTTAATCATGGGGGAGCATGCTCTAGCTTACCACTTTTAAACGAAGTACCATAGTTTGGTTTGAAACAGCATTCAGAAAAATCACAGAGGAAGTTTGTGTGAGATCCTAAACTCTCATTGACTGACTCTTAGCCAGTGCTTTAACTACAAGACCATCTGAACTGCCTTAGTTTCCAATGTCCTGTTCCAGAAGGTTACTACTGTTTTCCTTCCCTTATGGGTTGTGAATTTCAATAATTACATTAAGAAGCTATTAAGAAGCTGTAAGCACACATTTAAGGGGGGGGGGGGGGTGGGGGTGGAAAGAACGAGTTCCAGCATAATAAAGGCCTGGAGTTTTAAGACTGAAAGTTCCTCAACAAACTTTGGAAAGATTACCTATTTTTTCACTCATGAAGTGTGTATTTTTAAACTAGTAGTTGTAAAATGGGCAGAAAAAGTCAGGTGTCATAGCAGACTGCATAGATTTTGAAGAGTGAAATTCAAACAACACAATCTAATTCTCTGAGATTATGAGTGCCATCATGAAATTAATAGACATGTATATTTTTCATAAATAATGATGGGTTTAGTTAAGCTCTCATTACCTTGTTTGGTGGGGCACTGATAAAGTAATTAAGAAGAGTCTTTTATATAGGTGTGGTCCAGCACTTGATATCTGCAAATTCTTTATTGTAAGCATGAATGTAACAAGAGAATAGTTTGTAACTTTGAGTGGTCCTAATGTCAGGATCACATTGGAGAATCTGAATTGCAAGAGATTACTTCATGCATTCCTCACTGACAGTAAATACGCTAGTCAGAAGGGATGCATTTGGCTACTCATCTATACTGCTACTTACTGAATACAGCCAATGACAACCACCACCTGCCCCAATGACATATTGCAGATTGGTAACTTGATTAAATCCACTTACCAATGAAACCATAAAGCAGAACTGAAAACTTATCTTCTCAGGATCTGAGTCATAGTTATCAGGATAATTGGAGCTAAGCAAGGATATAGCTATGCTACTGACTCAGCTGCTCCAATATTCAAAGGTTTTCACACTTCTGTCATAAAAGATCCTATTGCGAAAGATCCTTTCACAAAAGATCATATATTTAACATGCATGAAAAATGAGTTCAGTAACCAGTAAAATACAGTAAAGTATAGTCTTTCAAAATACAGTATGATCAGCTAGGAAATCAGGCCTGAGAGTAAGGAATAACAGTTCAATTTCAATTTTACAGGATAACTGGCAGGCAGACCGTAACCACCTGAATCAGAATTTGACTGTGATAGGCTACTGTGATAGACTACAACCCACGCAGGTCCTTGACAAGCTCTGTAAAGTACAGTATGGCAAGTGCAAAAGTCTGCTGGTGGTTTCTTGATTCCAGATTACCTGGCCCTGCTCTAATGGGGCAGCTCAGTATGTCCCTAAATTTGAATGGAAAGTGTTGTAATGGAGAAGCGTGATGCCAGCTAATAGCTCATGCTTTCCTGTGCTTTTCCTTCTGCAATGACACTCGGCCAAGTTAAGCTGAAGTGGCTGTTGTGAGCATGGCCCACATTACTTCTTCCAGTGATGAAGAACTCACCTTGCCAAGAGGGGCTCTCACTGTGTATCTTTCCAAATCTGGACAGATCTGTGTCTGGTAGTATATCAGCTGCAAAAGGAAGTGTCGGAAGGCTAGAGTCCCACTTTCTGTCTGAGACTAACAAGACTTTTTAACCACTTTTTATTTTATGGATAATCTCAGAATGATTCCTCAAAGCTATTTCACAAAGGAAATGAAATTGTAAAGAAGAACTGAGAAGCAGAAGCAAACCTGCATTTTTTTAGGTTTTACTTTGTTCAGATAAGACATCTGCTTAAGTGCCTGCTTGTTATATCATTATGTTCAAATTTTTTTCTGAATGCTATCCATCACGAGAAAGAATTCTAAACTTGGTAACGCACCATGGGTATTCTCATTTGTGCCAAATGTGCTGTGCTACCAAAGCCAGTCATAACATGACATTATTGCTAATGGAAAAGGTTGTTCATATCTGTAGCAAAACAATATTATTTTTTATCTGGTCACAATGACACTTCTGTTATATGCCTTGATTGTAACAGCAGAAGCATTATTTTATATTGAATTTTCAATTTTGCTATTTTATCTTGTTTCTCCTCTGTATTGTTCATGTAATAAACCTCTTCTTGTTCGAGGAAAATCTCTTTTGTATTTAGTCAGGAGTGTGTGCTAGCAAGTTGTCTTTCAACTGGCAGAATCAAATACTGTTATATGCCATAAAATGACAAGTATCATCTGAGAAGACAGAAGGGTATTTATTTCCTCTTCTATCTAGAGAATCAAAGGGATAACTGTTCTCCTGTTTATAAAAAAAAAGTTATTTTCCTTACCAAAGAAAGTTTTGTATGTTGACTCAAGAGACCTTCTTTGATTTTTGAAGATGCAAGTAATACTATGCTGTTATCTTAAACACATCAAATTGCAGTTGCAATATCATAATTATCACCTAGTCAGGGACATGATGTTGTCTCCTGTCCTTTAGGATTGATGTCCATAGGCCTTCAAAATAAATACTATTCCATATTAGTAGGACTTTCATTTGGTTTAAGTATTTCAGGATCACAAGGAAAAGTGTTCACTGTGGGCTCAATGGAGGAAGTTGGAAAATTAGGAATCTGCTGTATTTTCTTGATCTTTCCCTTCCTGCATGCATTTTCTCTTGAAATCTTTCTGATGCCACACTTTAGAATTTCCTCCATTTAACAGCATATCAATAATAAATTTTACATTCTTTTAGATTCCATATATAGGCATAGAAACAGCTAAGGTTTGGGCCAAGATAAGTCAATTATGCACATCAAGACCAGATACTAACAGATTTTTTGGAGGAAGGAAAATCTAAGAGGCTAAAGAGTGTGTTTGGTTACTTTCAGGGACTGACTTACCATAGTAAGTGATTTTGTCTAGTAAGAATTCTCTGGCTGAACATCAAGGACCATGTCAGTGTAGCCCACAAATTATCAGTTCTGTGTTTTGTTTAAGCCAGGTAGCCATGTTTTGAACTACAGAACAAAAGAACTGGTTGTAGGTTTGTTTGTTTATAATCTCATAATTATGTTTGATACTTCTAACAGATTAAAGTCTACAATCATGTGTTAAATAGTTTAAGGTTGTTAACCATAGCACTTGTAAAGCCATGTGAGGACCTAAACTCCTCTTACAGAAATCCAAAATATTGATTGAAATAATTATTGTATTTCTTTTTTGTTACCATCCTGCAATTATGCATAGAATGCAAACAAATGAGAGAGCAAGGAGTGGGAGTAGCCATGTAGTCCCATATTTCCGCTTCAGTCAAGCTGACACATATGTTTTCATTTCTGCTCTCCTCCACCAGGTCCAATTCACCAGTATGAAGGCAACCCATTCTCACTTACAGACATAAAAAACAGGAAAAGCAAATGAAGGAATAGAAGAGGGTACAGTGAAGGTTAGTACTTGGTTACCAGAAAGCATCGTTTCCACGTGTTCCTCATGCCAGCAAGGGTGTATATGAATGTAATAGAATGTGTATTGGGGAAAATTTCCAGGTGCTCCATAATTTTGAAATCAGGTCACCTAAGTACATCTGCTGCAGTTTTGAAAACATCTGTCTACCATCTAATAAAAATGAGGTATTAACAAATAATTCTTGTTCATTGCTGCAGCATTCACTGTGGGCGTTGATTTTCTCGTAATCAGCCACCAGTAACTGTGTGACTGTCGTCTTTTAAAAATTAATTCTACACTTTAAAAATGTAAAGTGATGCATGACAAAGGCTATTAAGTTCAAGCAGCAAATAATGATGTCACTTTAGCCATATTCTTCATTTTTCTTTGTTCAGTGATGTTTTCCTAAGGCAGATTAAAAACTGCTTGACAGTCTTTTAAATGCTGTTACCTATTGTTCTGAGGGGAAATGTTATTTGAACTGATCTGAAACTTTTGCTTTGAAGGTGTTTCCAGAGCAAAGAAGACACGAATACATATAAAAGATAAGACAAAAACTTCTAGGAAATACAGTGGTCTGTTGTTTATTCTTATGCAGACCTCTCCACTGGAGGAAATTCAGCCCAGTATAGAGTCTCATTAGCTACTCTGAGACCTGTTGTATGTGTATGAACATCAGGCTGTTTAGAGCATTGCTTTTGGTTGCTTTTCTGGGTCTCGGGCTCATGAGAACAGTGTAGAGGATGTAGAAACTGGTTAAGCTGAGTCCTACTTAGATGGACCAGAAAATGATAAAAGATGTCAGGAAGGGATAGAATACGTGAAAGTAAGAGATGGAACAATAGTCTCATCTTCCATGTTGTCTTCAGATTACATGTGAAGCCAGTGGAGAAGGACTATTTCCTTCTGTCTTGCTTGGCCCAGAATTCCATTCCTGATCAGAAGTTAAAATGATGGAGGATTTTAAGCAGTAGTAGTATCATGAGCGACAGAGGCTGATTTGTATTTAGCCCTGATATGACTGCAAGGCTAATTGTTGGCAGCTATTTGCAGGTGACACATCTTTCTATCTTTTTTTTCAATATGTTTTCTGCAGTATGTTCATGTCTATATGTAAGTATTAACAGCTATGAATGTTCAATCAGAAATTACATTAGTCAAATTATAATAATCAAAATAAAATAAAAAGTCCAGACATAACTTTTAACTTATTTTCATGCTAGTTAGTATTTTTATCTGAACCTTAAAAAAACCCTATCCTGTCACCTTTAACATAAAGAAACCATCTTCAGCAGTGTTCCTAAGTGACTTTCACAAAAATATTTAATGCTGTAAATGAAGCCACCCTTGTTTATTTACTTTCAACTGAATAACAGCTCAAAAATCTTAGAAAGAAATGGTTTGGCACAGTAAGCCACATACAGCCTAGTGAGGGATATGTGAGAAGAGTAAGGAATACCTAAGAAATGCTTAAAGATCTCCTTTTAAAAAACAAATGGAGCTCAACAAAACAGCTGGAATACAACAATGTCATTATGCACCTGTTTAGGCCTGAACATGAAGAAATGGAGACCTGTTTAAAATTATTAAATAACTAAAATAATAAACAAGGTGAAGTTCCCAGGAAAGAAGGACTTTACAGATATATAAAGAATTGTTCTCTCCAGTCTACTAAATGATGCAGAAGTTTGCAGAAATGTCCATAAGAGGCATAAAATAGATGATTGGAGACTTGGGAATTAATTTCCTAGTAATAGTTTTCTTTCTTCTGTCCTTGTCAAATGAACACAGAGTTTTTATTTTTGTCAAGCGGTTACTACTAACTTAAGTAAACCTTATTTTGATACAATTAAACCAGCATTTCCTTAGAAATAACAACTTTAAGAATCAGTACTTTTTGATTGAAGACTGTAGACCTTTTTCCTTTTTTTTTTTTTTTTTGCAAGAACTAGCATTCAATTCTAATTGCAGCTCAAGTGTCAAGCGTGACTTTGTTATTTATATCTGATATGTGTAAGGGTAACGACTTTTCAATTCATCACACAAAGTAAAGTGAAAACTAAATCTGGTGTGTTGTCTTAAATCAGCACTGGCTTTGTCTGTACTCAAGGAGGTTATACTCATGAGTAAATTAGATTACTGTTTTAAGAAATACCAGTAATTCTCTTTTCTAAGTATGGAATGGCATTGGTTAAAAGAAGCACTGCCAATCTTATTTCCAATTAGCCTGAGCCCTATAAACATTCACTGAAGATTCTGCTAAATCTGCTTAAATTCAGAGACTGTTCACCATTTGCCAGCTGATAGTTCCTGTCTGGAGATTTAGCAACAGATATCTATGGGATGGGAAAAAGCTGATTAGAGATGAATAATGAAGAGAGACCAAATCCCCATTAGCCAGGTCTGAAAGCAGAGTCTAACAAATGTAATATTTAATAGTGCCTGGTTAGGCAAAGAGCAGCAAACAATAGATGCTGCTTCATATGAAGGACAGCGCAGAACCATGTATTCCTATTTGCTTTGAGCCTCCTGTGAATTTGGTTACTTTTTATAGTGGACAAAAGCCCCTTATACTTCACTAAAGTGCTAAATAGATATTTAGTTTATGGAGTTATATCAAGGAATGGCAGCCTGGATTTTCGTGAAACAGATATGTTTAGTGAGTTTCACTAACAGTAATAAAAAAGCAGTTACCCTCCAGAAATGGTGAAATGTTCAAGTAATATGATCATACTAGAACAAAAAGCATTAAAAAAGGTGAATCGTTATGTTTCCTCTGATATCACTGTCTGTGAATGATATCACTGAGGCATGTGCCAGCCTCTCTTTTTCTTTATTTGAGAATAAATTACTAAACGTATTGAAGTCAACAGGAGTTCACTAACTGTGGTGAGCCTTGTGTCAGAACTATTCTGGTTTTGCTATAACATATTCCTCTTCCCATTCTCTCAGGCAGAACAACTTCCCTACATGACAAAAAGCATCAACCATCGTTCGAGATGAGTCTCTTCTTTGCCATGTGCCACACTGGGAAGCTGAGTAATAAGTTTAGGATTAAAATTGATTCCATTCAAGTCATCATGTCTAGCTCAGTATTTAGATTTCTCTGCTATGGATTTTTTTTTTTTTTTAAAAACATCAATGCCACATGTACTATGCTATCTCAAAAATCTATGGATGGGTTTCCTATAACTTTGCATCTTCAAAGCAAAATCAGTGTATATCTGATTAAAACAAACCATAGACTTTTCTTGTTTTGAGAATCACATATTGAAATAAGAGACTTGCTGTTGTACTGTAATGGATTTCATATTCCTGAGATAAATAACAAAATGAAATACCATCTTTTTTTTTTCTGGTTCTCCTGTTTAGACACATTTTGTATAGTAAGCAATTCTGAGTAATGAGACTAGAGTTCTTCTGAGGTGTTCTGCTGACATGATAAGGCAAACAACTGAAGCTCAAGTGGTTCCCATTGTCATTCAAATCCTGAGGTAGAACTGTATAAACCTACATAATTCACAGTGTGCCTGTTTATTTTGTATATTAATACACAGTCTGAGTTTCTGATTCAGTTCCTTCTTATTCCCATTGAGGCCATCTTTCCCTTTCTCCAAATAGTTTCCTGACAGCATGATTGAAGCAGCAGTTAGATATAAAATAAGAGATATTTTTGTAATTGGCACATCTCTTTACTGAAAGAAAAGAATGAGCATTTCATGAGAGGGAAATGTAGAAGTGAATATGTCATTGGAGGTAAAGAAGATGAATTTTAGGTTGAAACACTATTCATTAAAACTGGAACAACATTGGGGTTAATAAAGCAGGAGAATGTAACAACTGGGAAGGAACAAGACTCTTGGATGAAAGTGTAGATCAAGCTGAACTGCTGGTCTGAAGAGTATCCCTTTTAAGAAATTTACATTCTTTGGAAAAAAAAAAGGTAAGATTTTCTCATGCGACAATGAATTAATCTGGAAAGAAATCATCCAAATTTGGACTTATCGTTACAAACTCTTCTTAAACTTTGAAATATTTTAAATGGCAAGCCATATTTTTTTTTTTGTGAGCTGGTGTTAGAAATAACAATTCTTCCAGGGTGCCCTCAAACTTTCTTGACCGAATTTCTCTATAATAGGAGCTTTAGTGATAAGTTCATGCTAAGAGAAAATGCTAGTTGAGGCTTATATGAAACTAAAAGTTTGGAGAATTTTAAATGCTAGCTAGTTTTAATTTTTTTCCCTTCCACGCATAAAATCCAATTGCCAAACTCCACAGCATTAGGTAACAAAACAGTGCCAGTTTTGTTTTCAGTCTTGGATGTGGTTTGTATGCATTTTTGAGCAGGGAAGGGAAAGTGTCTGAAAACATGAAGCAATTAAGAGATAAGCTAGTATGTGCTCATGAAGATGTTAAGGTAGGCTACTTGAGTGGCTTAAGAATATCCAATGCAATTTTAATTACTGTGTGTGGCCTCCTTCTAGTACTCTTATAAAGTTAAATGAATAAGGCATTGCAAATCTAAAACCTAACAAAAGATATTTTTTCAATAAAAACCAGAAAACAGTGTAGCTCAGCTTTCAGAGGCCATTTAAGTAGATCAGACTAATTTTAGAAGGCAGCTGGGGATTTTATGCTTTCAAACACATTGGGCACGATAAGAAACTTTTAGAGTTCCTTCTTTTAAAGGAAGTATATTGGCAAACAGCTAAAAGAATAATTTACAATTTTGAAGTGATAGTTTTGTTTGTTTAAAATGTTTTTCCTTTTGAAACAGAATTTTGGCTGATATTATATACACTATATATATAAATTGTTGTGAAATTCATAGTTTCCACTCTCAGCAGTGAGATGACACAAAGAAAAGATCAGCAGAGAAAAAAAAAAAAGAGAAGAGTCTTTTTCATGAAATGGCACCAGAGGATCTTTCTTCAGGGAATATTTAAAATAGATGTGTTTACTTCTGATATACTTGCATGTCTGATAACAGTAAGCAGATTAAGTGTATACAGAAGATCTTTTATGCCTTCTTCCTTTGAGTGAAGGGTATTATGTTTGTAAATCAAAGTCTAAATGTTGGCAAAGGGAACAAACTGCATAATCCTACTGAAAGGTTTATATCTTTAAACAGCATTTTAACATAACTGTAACTTGACCGTTCCTTAGTTCACCTTCAGGAACAGACACATGAGGTTGTGATTCCCAATAACAAATCAGTCACAGCTCCTAAGAAATGCTTTTAAAAAAATTATTTCCTAAATTTTCACAATGAATGTATTTTTACAAAGCACAATGTGTGTTTATAAGGAACAATCCCATATTCTCTAAGTTAAGTTTTATAAAGATGTGAAATAGAATTTTAGCTAAAGTAAGCCTTCAATCTTAAATTTATAGAGTTATGGTAAAATAAATCCAATGTGAGTTTTACTTTTTCTTACAGACAGAAGAATCCATATAACTTTCTATGTAATAACACTGCAGAAAAAAAGAGTAGAGACATTTTTAGGTGTTGTGTGCATTAAGTCTACCTCTTTAAGAACTTGGAACAGAGAGAATATACTATAGTTGGAAATATTTCTTGGACTTTATTTTATAGCTCTCTGTGTTTGATAGTGTTGGGGTTTGTTGTTGTGGTCTTTTTTTTTTTTTTTTTTTTTT